>BCGM01000003.1:1697426-1962064 GCA_001599275.1 Wickerhamiella domercqiae
CGACCGGGTATTGTAAGTGGTAGAGTAGCCTTGTTGTTACGATCCACTGAGATTAAGCCTGAGTTGTCTGATTTGTGCACTAGCACACTAGTTTTAAGTGAGTGGGTGCTCGCTTACATCTAGTGAAACTCAATTCTTATATTTATATTCAAAGGGAAATCAAGACTGCATGGTTTTGGTTTCCCTTTTTTTGTCACTATGATTCCAAGATATGCGTAAGTAGTAGCTCTGCATACGATATTGAGTTAATATGGATGTCACCCATAGACACACCCTTAGACAGAGATACGTTTGGCCACCAAAACCTCCCGTGGTTGATATATGATTGTGTACTGGCTAGGAGGCCAGCGCAGATATAACGCTGAGCTGGCAATGTTTTCACGTGTGTTTGTAGTGGTATATATATGTGGCGCAGAGAGTGATATCATGAGTCGGACAACAGCTATGAAGAAGGATGTCAGCATATACGCAGGCTGAGGAACTGATAGAACCATATGCGGTCGAATTCACTCTCATGGCACGGGATCGACTGGACTCTCTACTTTATCTCCGTACTCCAAGTATATTTTAGTGCTCTCCATTTCTTACTTCGTGCAATGCCAGAACCGAATATAGTCTTGAGCTTTTCTTTTTTGTCGCTAAAGTTCGGCATGTGCGTATGAGTTTTCGTGCTGGCGCTTACTGTATCTATGACCTCGATACCATCTTTCGCCGCCGGGACTAGGATAATTACTGATATCCTAAATTATGGCGCGACACCAATTTAGGGTTCAGAAATTATAAAAGGGCACTACACTCTCCTCAAATTTTCTTCTTCACATTCGGCTGGATTGCTAGACTTGCCCGAGGCTTAACGCTCGAGGCGGCAGCACGAAGCCTGGTTGGAACCGCGGGTCGCGCGGCAACAGCCTGCCACACTCATCTATTGTCACATTGTGAAGTATGAAGTCTCGCGAAAGGATGTCTATAGCCAACGGCGGAACGCAGTTCTGCTGCTATAGGACACTCACTTGTCGCTGATGGACTTTGCTCTCGCAGTTTGCTGGCTTGATGGGGAAGTTTCTCTGACGCGGAACGGTCATTGATATTGAGAAACTGGCTGGACCTCCCCAGGTCCGGCTAGCTTTGGACCCAAATAACCCCGGGTGCCAAGCACAAGTTCACGTACTTCTATCAGGCGCGACCTGTAGGGAAGACACATTCAAGTTCGGTGGTGGGGCGCGACCACTTCTTCGGAAGCGGATAATAAGCCGGGTGAAGCCATTGAGTACCTTGAATGTGTTGAAACTGCATGCTGAAGGAAGTACATTCAGCCAATCATCATTTTTATTTTACAATTCATAAAAGCTAATATTTGTGTAGCAGAATAACCATTTGGAACCGATTCGGACTCTAACAAGTTTCCCAAGTAAAAATCACCCATCTCAGAATAAAGCGTTGCCTCCGTATTAGGGTTCGACTTTGAAACTCGCCGTCAGCTCATAGACGGAGATCTGCAGCTGTGGCGGTCTCGACTCGCTTTCTAGCACTAGAACCTCGACAAAATTGGATGTCACACGCGCTCCAGTATATGTTTGGCTCGAAAGTCCTGACTGCGATGTGGATAGCTGTTATATTCTGACCATGTCTATGTAAATTTGGCTCGGCTCCTTAGAACGAGTCTGCTCGCTGATCTTCGGCATTTCGTTTTAAATATGTACTCTATGCGGCATGTTTGCGGTATCACTTGATAGTCCTCTGGAGATTTATCTGGCATGCTTTTTCCATAGCTGTATTTCTATGTCGCCAAGACATTATATTGTATTCTAAAGAAATTAAGATATATAAGTGATGCGAGCCTCGCCCTTCGCACAACTAGATCGTGAGATCATCGAGTTGTAGCGTTGGAAGTGGTCAGACTTTTCGAGGTCAACCTCCGGACTTTGAGCTAACGTACCCCATCGACGACTTATAACTCTTTTTCCATATTTCCAGAGCTCTGACCCTAACAAGTACACGATGGAGAAGCCCACGGCCAGGCCCCATTCCCAACCGATACCTTGGTGCAAGAATACCTTATCGTTGATGACCGGGATGTAAACAATAGGAAATACAGTCACCGTCCCTCCAATCACAGACCAGAAGAGCAATTGATTTCCCCAGAGGTCCTCTGCTGTCTGTTTCCACCACGGACGCGGTATCTTTCCCCCGAAATTGAAAAGTGAATTCGTTGGATGTATGCACTCCCAGGCCAATATTAATGCACACCAAGTCATGGTAACAAATGTCGCTGCGCGAGCCCGGAATACAAGACCGCAGTGTGTACCACTGTCTGTGTTGCAACCAGTGCCTAGGTCGCCATCTCCTCGTCCATATACCACAACAACGAAAGTAGCCATACAGCAAGCTGCCATCCACAGGCCATAAAATCCCATATCTAATAATAAATCTCTGGTAAAAATATGGCGATTTGGTGCCCTTTGGAGTATGTCACGGCTGGCTCTCTCCTGGCCCAATCCCATAGCAGGAAAACATGAGGTGATCACCAAGATCCACAAAACTTCGACAGGCGACAGCGGAAACACCGAAAAGCCGCTTTCATCGAAAAAAGCCAATCCCACTAATAGAAAAATAGCCTGAGCGACATTTTCAGCTAGAAGCTGGAGGACGAACTTCTGTATATTCGATGCCATACGTCGGCCCTCCTCAATTGCATTTAGGATCGACGCAAAATTGTCATCTGTGAGAACAATATCTGAAGCATCCTTAGCCACATCTGACCCATTAATTCCCATAGCTATACCAACATCTGCCATTTTTAAAGATGGCGAGTCGTTCACACCGTCTCCGGTCATTGCACAATATTGACGGCGCCGATGTAGAGCTTCAATCATGCGGACTTTAGTTTGTGGCGCACAACGTGCAACTACCAAAGGCAATAAAGGTAGAGCATCAATTTCCTTGTCCGTCAAGGCGTCAAAGTCGTGTGCCACCATAGTCATAGACTTGACAAAGTCAGGAGAGTAATTCTCGACATCTCTAGGAATTATTCCAACGTCTCTCGCAATTGCTTTCGCTGTTGATGCATGGTCACCTGTCAACATGTGTACGTTGATTCCGGCATCATGGCAAAGTTTAACTGATCGAGCAGTCTCTAGTCGAGGCGGGTCATAAATCCCGACCAGTCCATGGAAAATCAGGTTGCTCTCTACATTGTCCCGAGAATCAAGCATATTGTTTGAGTTCTCAATGTCGCGAGACGCAAATGCTAGAACTCTCAGACCTTGTGATGAGAGAGCCTCCATATTCTGTTCGATTAAAATAATATCCTCCTTTGTCAAATCGCGCAACTCCTGTGTATCCGTAAATTCTTCTGTAAAACCTGTCCATCTGTCACAGATCTTAAGGATACGCTCCACCGCTCCTTTTGTGTAAACTCTCGTAACCCCATCGGATAACTGCCAGACTGCGGACATTCTCTTTATGGAGGAGTCGAAAGGAAACTCTATAACGCTTTTCAGCTTATTCTCTTCGGTGATCTTGGTCCTGGAGAAGCCTACTCGAGTGCAAAATACTTGTATGGCGATTTCTGTGGCATCACCTTGTGCTACCCAGCCATGTTCACCCTGATGAAGAGTAGCGATATTCGCGAGTGTCGCACTGTATAACCATTTCTGGAAATTTTCAGGATAGTCCTGGGGACTCTGAATTTCTACCGGTTCATACTTCACTCCTTCATCACTGTTTTCAACAAACATGGGAGAGTGAGGGGTCATAGACAGGTCGCCAAGCTCAGGGTTGTAAGGGTCATTATTATTCCCTAGGCTGTAAGTTCCCACTGAGGGGATCCAGACCTTTTTTACAACCATTTTGCCTTGAGTTAAAGTGCCAGTCTTGTCCGAGCAGATCGCATTGATACCACCTAGGGCCTCAAGTGAATCCAACTTTCTGACAATTACATTTTTTGTAACCATTACTCTAGAACCCACTGCCATTGTTATAGTGAGCACTACTATGAGAGCGGAGGGGATCATAGAAAGAGCTACACAAATTGCATAGATTGCAACTTCTTTAGTTACATCCATACGCTGCGATGCCATAACGACAATGGCAAAGATAACAGCTACCCAAAATAGAACGATAGCGAGCCATGATAACTTGCGCTGAAGAGGCGTACCAACGCTAACCCCTAAGAAGTACCCTGCCCAGTCCTTGACAGTGCCGCCCCAGGCCTTTGCATACTGTTTGGGGCCTTTCGAGTCACTATTTGGGGATGACTCTACTTTTCTTACAAGTTTCTTCTTTCCTCTCAAACTCTGAGCAATCTTGCCAATCTCCGTATTAAGACCTGTAGCTACACATATACCACTGGTCCGACCTTTTGAGACAATGCTTGAAGAGTAAGCCATATTCTTTCTATCGCCAACCCCGACTGGAGTAGCTTGGTCATGAACTACGTCGCAGTCTTTTACGACAGGGAGCGACTCGCCTGTCAACATGGCTTCGTCGGTCTCAAAGTTGACACTTTCTAGTAGGCGGATATCAGCAGGTAGTGTATCTCCAACACTGACATGTACCAAGTCACCTGGAACAAGCTCTGCTGCTGGAATGGTCAAATTTTGACCCTCTCGTGTCACATGGGCTGTAGGTGAACTAAGAATACGTAGTGCACCCATTGTTCGCTCTGCTTTGACCTCTTGCCAGAATCCAATAGAGATATTGATCAGAACCACGGCACCGATTACGCCTCCTGATATCCAATCTCGAATGGCCAATGTAATAATCATAGAGATGAACAGAACTAGAATCATTGCGTTAAAAAACTGATGAAACAATATTAGACCATAGTTGACCCCTTGTTGTTCACCTAAGGTATTCTCACCATACTGTACAAGGAATTTATGCGCGGCTTCATCTGATAGACCTTCGACAATGTCAGTTTTATATTCCTGTGCCACCTGCTTTACTGTTAGCTGCCACGGTTGTGGGCCACTGTCAACTACGGCGTCTGAGTTAGAACTAGAAGAGGGTGGCATTGCAGTTGTCTGAAAATGTTGGCTACAACGAACGTACTTCCTTGTTTATATAGTTTTGTGGGGTTCGGCAGTACGTAAATGACGTATGCATGATGGAACTTGCAGGGTAGGGGTTCGGGATCGCGTTGCCGAAAGCTACGAGAGGAGAATGTGGGGGCGTAGCGAAAAAACGTTGAAAATATATCCGAAAATATCCCGATCGCTTTTTCCCGCAGGCGCATTGAAATTTTCTCAAAATTCGCTGGTTAGATCATTTTCTGTTGATTTAATCAACGTACGTATGAGTAGCGCTTTACTCCCAGCATAGTCATCGAGCACTTAGTAACTGCACCAGAGCAAAGTGTGTATGCAGCCTATATGTGCAGATCACGAGGCTTATACTCTACGCGAAAGTAGTAAGCCTCAACCCAAAGTGTGTTCAAGGTCCGTCCAAGGACGCTCATCTTGATAATACTTTCATATATATATCGCAGCATGATGAAATCGTTCCGGGAAGGATATTTCCATGTCCATTGGATGATTTATCTTGATGAATAGCTCTGGATTTGCGTGTGTTCATCGAGAAGTAGCTTCACATGCGCGATATTGAGCGCAGCGAAACTAACCTCCACATTTAGGCTATGTCTTAAGCGAGAGCGTGCGGATGAAGCCGAGCTATACAAGCGGCATAGGAATACTATACCATTTTATTGTCGTGATAGTCGCGGCCTTATTTTTATTATCCGATAACAATGGGTGACTATTATATCGACGATGACAGCTGATTTTGATCATCGCTGCGACGAGGATGACTCAATAATCCCAGTAACAGCACCCACGAAGAGTAAAATCAATATAGAGCACTACAAGAATTGATGAAAATAATAAACAGCACAATTAATAGGTAGCTAATCTAAACGCATATCTAGAAGTCGTCGTCAGAAGACACATACTCCTCGCCACGAGCTTTAGCAGCCTTCTTCTTGGCCATTCTCTCCTTCTTCTTCCTACGCAATTCGGACGCAGAGAGCTTCTTAGCCTTCTTGGGAGCATCGATGACATTTCCAAGAGCATCTACCTTGGGCTCAGCATCCTCCTTTGCCTCTAGACGAGGACCAGAGCCTTGACCTTGGACCCAGTTGTGGCCTGATGCACGCATCATACCATCCTGAACAGCCCAGACTTCCTCTGTGATGTCCTTGGTGAACTCAGCAGAGTGGGTGATGATGACAACACCGCCCTCGAAATTCTTGATAGCCCTGGAGAGAGCACCAAGAGAATCGCGATCAAGATAGTTGGTAGGCTCATCAAGGACGATAACGTGCGGACGTTGCCATGTGCACGCTGCCAATACAAGCTTGACCTTCTGGCCACCTGAAAGACCACGAATGCGGGAGTGAGAAACAAGCTCTGCCTCTAAGCCAAGAAGCTGGCAGTGAGTCTCAATCTCCTTGCGCGTCAGAGGACGGAACTGACCGGATGCAAGAGCCTCCTTCATGTCAACTTCAGCCACCATCTTTGCATGAGATTCGATGAGCTCTGAACGAGGAATCCAAGCATTGTCCACTGAAGACATAGCAATCCAACGCTCAGACTTGAGACCGATGTTATCACCGAGGAAGAACGAGCACTCATATTCGTAGGAGTTCTTGAACTTACGACGAGCATGAACTTCCTTAACACGACGGGGAGTACCTTCGATTTTATAGATCTTGTTCATGGCCTCCTCATCGTTTTCGTCAATCTGACGGTTTGCACGATCCATAGTTTCGCGATCTTCACCAGTCTGGAAACGCCACTGAATGTACTCGCTAGGAGTCTTATCGAGGTGATTATCGATGTGTGCGAAAGCGTGCTGCTTGACGTAGGCAATACGGCAGTTTTCATGCGTGTAAACCTCACCTATAGTCGGCAAGAGCTCACCAGTAAGGACATTGATTAGCGTCGACTTACCAGCACCGTTGGGGCCAATAACCGCGATACGGCTGGAGAGAGAGACCTGGAAGGTGATGTCACGAACCTGAGGACGGGAAGTGCCTGGGTACTGGAAGGACATGTTGGACACCTTGATAATAGCCTTTTGTTTTGTCTTGACACCCTCGAGGAAACCGGGCTCAGGGAAGTTGAAGTTAACCTCCGAAGCACCAAGCTCGAAGTAAGACTTAGCAGGCGGGTACTTGCGCACGAAATCGGTGAGGTTGCCCTTATACTTGTGCAGCTTGAAGCGCTCGTAGTTGATAATGTACTGACACACATTGTTCAGGAAGCCAGAGTCGTGCGAGACAATAATCGAGGTGATGCCACATGTAGTCAAGTAGTTAGTGAGCCAAGCAACATTGACAGTGTCGAGGTGGTTGGTGGGCTCATCGAGCAGTAGAATGTCAGCCTTGCGCAGTACCGCAGTAGCAAGAGCCAATTTCATTTTCCAACCACCAGAGAGGGAGGTAATAGGCATACGGGTCATTTCCTCGGTGAAGCCGAACTCAAGAAGCTGGGAGCGGACAGTCTCCTCATCGCCTACAACGTCAGCGCCGGCGGTGGCAATCACGTATTCCACGACATTTGTATCGGCGTGGGTGCCATCGATATCGTGCTCGACGTAAACGGTCTTTAGCTCATCCTGCGACGGGAAGCCTTCAACCTGGCCCTCAGCAATAGCACGCATAAGCGTCGACTTACCAGCACCATTAGGACCACAGAGACCGTAGCGGCGGTTTTTCTTTAGACGCAGCTGAGTACGGTTGAGTAGAATCTTAGCACCGTAGGCAAGAGAGAACTCAGTGTTGCAGAGATCTTCACCATCGTCATCTTCCTCATCGAAAGTGGCCTTGGTAGGGATGTTAGAAACGGCGCGGAGGCGTAGTTGATCGATGACACTGTCGGCATCCTCACCGTGGAGGAACACGACGAAGAAGGGCCGCAGAGACTCTTTCCATGATAGCTCTTCAGTCTTGCGCTCGTCAATAAGATCACCGGCAATTGCAGCACAGTACTCCACAATAGGCTCAAAACGCGGAGCAACGTTCTTGTCCTTGATGAGATCCTTGATAATAGCAAGATTGACGGCCACATCACCAGCCGTAGAGACCTCAGGAATTTTGTCATCTTCGCCAATCTCACCTACACGCTTCAATGTCTTGATGGCGCGAAGAGTAACATCACGTGCCTCAGGGTCGGCAATAGTATCATGATTGTTCTTCAAAGCGGGGAAGAGCTTAGGTAGGAAGGGAGCAACAACCTGAGGGTCGTCGACAAGCTTGCACATGTTGTCAATAATGACAGCAGACTTACGCTTGATAGCGGTGTCACGCTCTGCTAGACCACGCGAGAGCAACGGCTCCATAATAGAAAGTGTGGCCATAGTGACTTCTGACACAAAAGTCGTCGCACCAAGTAAGTGCACCGTCTCAGGCACCTCCTTGGGGTCTGCGATACACCGGATGAGAGCAGGGATGAACTTCTCAATATCCTTGTTGTCAATAGTTGAAGTCGATTTGTTAATGGTCTTGGTAGCCTGTGATTTAACCTCCTTCTTTGTGTCCCACATGGCATCGCTGAGCACAGGAATTAACTCGGGCATCCGCAGAGCAATCTGATCATGAGCACTGTCAACCAACAGGGAGACGGCTTCTAGAGCGGCAACTTTTTCAGTCCACTTGTTGGACTCAGAGATGCGTCCAGAGAAGTAGGGGAGAACGACCTTTACAGCAACTGGCGTGGCGTTACGCGCGAGGGCATTAATGGCCTCAATGGCAGCCTCGCGGATCTCGGAGGCCTTCTCGCCTGTCAGTGTCAAAACTTCAGGAAGGAGTCTGACAGCCAGGGGCTCTACGCCAGTAGCCAGCTCCTTGGAGCTAACAATAGCATTGTATGCAGCTAGGGCATTATGACGCTTGTTCGCACTCTTTTTATCTTTAAGGGCAGCAGAGAGGTCAGCGAAAAACTTCTCGGCGATATCATGCTCCTCAATGGGGCCATTAACCAGGGTCGAGATGGACCGCGCGCCGTCGGCACGCGCAACCTCATCTTCGGCCACAGAGAGCTTCGCGAAAAGCTCGGAAAGAGCAGCTAAGCTGTTGTCTTTCTCCATCTCCGCGCGATTTGACATACGGTGATGTGAAGCGGTGAAATTTTTTTTGGGTAGTCCCAGACGCTAAATAATGAAAAATTTCTGCTGACGTATCGATGACAAAGACTACTAGCACGTGATAAGAATCCTCGCATCGCCCACGACAGCCGAGCTAGGTGTGAACAGTCTGATGAAGACGACAGGCTCCGCCTTCACATTGGGCAAAACAATGACCCAGTCATCCCATTCGGTGGTCAAAGAATTGGATCCTGTGTATTTCTGAATTGATTAGCTGTGAAATTGGCTGGAGTTACTTGATTCCATCAATTGGAGCCTTCTGTTGACATTTCTAATGGCGTCTAAACTTGACCATTTCTATTAAAGTTCTGTGCTATTTAAACTCAAGCAACACGAGTATCAAAAAACTTGTGTAGCTCACTTCTCACTATCATGGCATGGCTCTGTCTCCGCTACTGACTTCATGAGCTATAGGCTCAGCTCCAAGCGCATTTTCCAAATTAAATTCACCTTTCACTTCAAACTCCCTGGTCTCGGAAGGGTCATGCTGCTCGGCCGATGGCGTGCATTGGTAAAGGAGAAGCTTACCGACCAGCTCTTCAGCAACCAAAAACACGAGCAGACCTGCGTAAATGCCCAAGAAGTTCAGATCATCAAAAATATCCGAAAGAGGAACTAGAGCACAGATAACAGCACCACCTATGCGAAAAAAGATTCGTGTTCCCATTACAATGCGTCGCAGTGGAGTCCAAAAGTCCCACTTGTATGAAAGGTCAAGTATTACTAGGCATACCAGAGCAGTGGCCAGGCCACCGCCCCAGTACCACCGCAGCGCATTGTCAGTCGCAGCACTTGTAACGAGACGTGCCACCCCTGCTGATGCGATGTTGAGAGCTGCGCATAATGGCCAATGCAAGTTCATATAAACCCAAGCTGAGAACCAATGCGATCGGATCGGGTGTCGCTTCTGAACTTTCCAATCTCTAGTAAAATAGAGCCAGTTAAAGCAGTATGTGACCATGAGTCCCATTAGAGCTCGCGCGTAAAATTTGTTTATACCCGCGGCTTCTGGAATAAGAGCTACATCGTATATTAAACTTGCCACGCTCTCACCTAGCACGATGGTGTAGAACTCACCGTTGCGCTCTGCAAAATGTTCAATATTAAGCGCAGGTACAGCAGAGTTTCTCAGATCCATTACATTAGTCCCTGATTCCCCAGATTTTTCTCCTGCTGTCTGTGGTGTCGATATAGTTTTTGCAAAGGGCACTTTCATCAAGGGTCCCAAAATTTCGACAAGCGCGCCAACACCAAATAACACCGCAGAAACATATAGCTTGGATGGCCACATGGAAGCTAGAAAGAATGCTGAGGACACCAACATCTTGAGAACTTGAGAAAGCTCAGCTAGGAAAAATTCTCGCAAGTAAACGCCATAAAACGCATGAAGAATTATTCTGAACAGCTTTCCAACCAAGAAAAAGGCCAGCGAAGCTCTCAGGGGAGTTTTCCTCTCTTCGTATCCTGATTGGATTAATTCGATTGCGGTGGCATTGGAGGCAAAGCCCAGCAAAACTCCCATAACCACAAATGTATACAGGCGCTGAGGTAGATCATCCATGCCACTCATGTTGATATAATCGCGATAATCTGTCCATGTTGACCATGCTGCCCAAAAAGTTAGAACAAATCTCACGATGGCCAGGCCAGTCTCCTCATGTTCTAAAGCAGCTTCTGCTGCAGTGTCGGCAAAGGTATGGACTACCCCTACCATAAGTAGATCCAGGAACAGTTCGAATTGATCCACGGGACGGCCCTTTCTCGAACGGTATATATACCCACCCTTAAGATATTGATGTATAAGAGGAGATTGTAGTACTTTCGGTTCAAATTCACGATCAATATGAATTAAGTTCTCGAGACGACCAAATTCTCGTATGTGTTCATAATCCTCAGTCGCACTAGCAACAGGGCGCACATCCGCGCTCATGGTAGCCAGAATACTAGCAAAAGCTGAACGTTTCACCCTCTTACCCCAGAATCAAATCTGCTTGTCACAAGTTGTATCACATGCTATGTAAGCAAAGCTTCATGTCTGAGAATGTGCGCGCTTTAAGCCAGGGAGCAATGCCACAACTGTAAAACAGGAATTAGATATACAATCGAGGGTCTCTGAGCAAGCTCATTTACTATGTGCGGCCTTAAAAAAACTCTATTTGATTTAAATTCATGATTTCAAGCTGATCTGTCGCAGCGTTCCATCTTTTTCGTGAGATTATTTTCAGGGCTACGGCGTCTGACTCTGTTGAGTTGGTCCAGGTGTTCCATAAGGCGACGGTGACATCTGGTAACGAGGATAGTTACCATATGCTGCCATCTGCTGGTAATACTGTTGCATGTTATAAGGCATGCCGTAGTATTGGGCCTGGGCCTGGGCCTGGGCCTGAGCTTGGGCCTGAGCTTGGGCTTGAGCTTGGGCTTGAGCAGTGTGAGGAGTTTGAGGCTGAGCTTGTTGACCAACAAGGCCCTGTCCTGAAGGAACTTGACCAGAAGCTCCAGGAACAGGCATGTAACCATAAGGATAGCCATAAGGATAGCCATAGTACGATGGAGTACCTTCTTTGTTACCCTGCGACGCCTGCTTCGGTTGCTGCAACATTTGAGGTGGCTGAGAAGTGTGGTGAGGCTGAGGAGTTTCTGATGCAGGCACAGGACGAGACGGCTGGGTTGTGGGGCCGGAGGGTTGCGAGGGTGGTTTAACATGGGCTACTGGTGCATTGCCAGGATGGGCTGTAGCCTGTACTCCAGGCTGAGTTTGGAGCATCCCCGTAGATTGAGCGTGTGCTTGCTTCTCGTCTGCAGTCAGAGGGCGAGGCTTTGAAGGCGCCGTAGAAAGCGGTGCTGGTACTGTGGACTTATCACTCGTTGCGTATAGATCTTCGTCAATCTGGGAGGGGATGGGTTTGATCTCTGTACCCAGTTCCTGCTCGATGCGATACATATTGAATCGATCATCCCAGGATATCAAATTGATGGCGAGACCCAAGTGGCCATACCGGCCAGAGCGACCGATGCGGTGGAGGTAAGTTTCGGCTGTTTTTGGAAAATCAAAATTGACTACAACGTTCACGGCTTGTATGTCTATACCACGGGTCAAGAGATCTGAACATACAAGGTTACGACAGCCTCCTGTGCGGAATTCATGGAACACCTTGTTACGTTCTGCTTGAGGCATACGAGCGTGCGAGTAGAAGCATGAGTAGCCGAGCTCAGTTATTTTTCGGGCAAGAAGCTCCACTCTGGATGTGGAGTTGCAGAAGATAATGCTTTGGTTAATATTGAGCTTAGAGAATAAGGTGTTGAGGCACCGGAGCTTCTCCCGCTCTTCGACAAACGCATAGTACTGTGTGATGCCTCGCAGGGTTAGTTCGTCCATCAAATTTATCTCGTAGGGACGCTGCAAGTGCTTGGTCATGAAAGACTTAACAGCTATCGGGAAAGTGGCCGAAAAGAGCATAATCTGACGCTTCGTCGGGAAATGACCTAGGAGCTGTTCAATTACAACAGTAAATTCTTGGCTCAAAAGCTTATCAGCCTCATCCATAATAAACATGTTACATTTGCGGAAGTTCACGATGTTCCTTCCAGCCAAATCTAGCACACGACCAGGGGTCGCTACTAGAACGTGCACAACCTCATCTAAACGCAAAATATCATCTTTGAGGGACGTTCCTCCAGTCGTGACCATAACATCGATTCCCAAGTGCTTTCCGAGAGTACGGCACACCTGTGACGTTTGCATTGCAAGTTCACGAGTCGGCACCAGAATCAACGCCTGCGTCGCCGGTACCTTCGCGTCAACCTGTTGCAGCGCCGGAATAATAAAGGCCGCAGTCTTTCCCGTCCCATTTTTAGCCCTAGCAAGAATGTCACGGCCTGCTAGTGCTGCAGGAATGGCTTCTTCTTGAATGGGACTAGGTTTTTCAAATCCTGCTTCGAAAATCCCCATCAGTAATTCTCTCTTAAGTCCAAACTGTTCAAAAGTGTTGCCTTTAGTATTCAAAACGTCCTCTGTTTGTGGACGAGCGTCCTTCGCCGGGATGTTGAGCGTTGACTTCCAGTCGCTCATGTCTGAGAATTTGGTTTGCTCGGCGACCACGAGATTGGGGTAGGAGATTAGTGTGATCAGCTAAGCTTAAGCTGGCTCGAGGCGGTAAGGTAAGGGAGGCAGGACCTAACTATTATCTGCATAGTCAGCTCACATCAATATGCAGAGAGGGTCCATAGAGTCGAGCCTGGCCAGCTAGTCAGCTGGAGGGCACTAAAGATATGGGACATAACATCATGTAACCAACCTAAACTCTACTTGCATGGGTATCAGAAAGTAAATGACTTTGGACACTCCGCGTTCGTTGGGTCGAAAAAATATCAAGGGACTTCAGCTCACTCCTCAAGCAATTGCTTCTGTCCCGAAGCCGAGGCACCCCGCCGCAGAGGAGCTCATGGTCGGCGTGGAGGTTGACCTTCATCTCCACCCTTCTGAGCTCGAGCAGCTAGGCCAGCTAGGATTCGGAAACGGCGGTGTGGTGACAAAAGTTCGACATAAACCCTCTAACCTTGTAATGGCGCGCAAAACAATCAGTTTAGAGGCTAATCCCCAGGTGATGAGACTTATACGCCGCGAACTTCAGACCCTCAAGATGTGTGACTCGGACTACATTGTCAAGTACTATGGTCAAGCAGTGGAATCTAGCTCGGTTATTATGTATATGGAATATATGGACTGTGGTTCCCTCGACAAGATCTACAAACAAGTAGGTTCATTATCGGAGGAGATTCTAGCGGGAGTTAATGTCGCTGTGGTAAACGGCTTGAGATATTTGAAGGACATCAATATCACTCATCGCGACATCAAACCTTCCAATATTCTTGTGAATCACTGTGGTCAAATTAAACTCTGTGATCTCGGGGTTTCAGGTACATTGTCTAACTCAATGGCCGAAACGTTTGTAGGAACATCTTTCTATATGGCTCCAGAGCGTATTGAAGGCCAGAAATATTCTGCCACAGGTGACGTTTGGTCTCTAGGACTCACACTAGTCGAACTAGCTAGCGGAAGATTTCCTTTCGCGGTTGAGGTAGATGGTCAGTCACATATGGCTATCCCTATATTCGATTTGCTCGATCGCATTGTGAATGATCCAACGCCAGAATTACCGCCACATTTTTCCAAGCCCTTCAGGGACTATGTGGCGAATTGTCTTCAGTCCAAACCTGAGCGACGCCTACAGGTTCGTGATCTCGACCGTCAGCCATTTTATATGATTGGTACTATCCACCCAGAACGCATCATCGAGTGGGCTCAGACTCTCCCTCTCGTCTAGTCCATAATTCGTATGCCTCCTTGCCTCGCCATAGGCCAAATAAACCGACTGGCAGTCCGGTCAATCGAACAAGCTGGCGATATATGGGTGGCGTCGCTCGTGAGGGTGGAACACCGCGAAACACCATACCACTACCGAGATATAACCCCCCTAGAGTCATTACTGCCGCTGCTGTGGATAGGCATTGCAAGCAATCGGCTTTATCTTGAGGCTCTTGGGGCTTGAAGAGTTCTAAAATGTTAGACATTATTAAAACATGCATAAGCACCCCCTACGACTGCATTATAACCTCACTCGATAACTATCCAATCTGTCGACGACCCGTCCAAAATAGAGAAATCAATAGGGGTTCCAGAAACCACACGCCATTTCTCATCGGCGTCGGAATCTATTTTGGCACGAACGTATTTTATCGATTCTCCTTCCAGCCAAATAGCTTGTAACCAACTACCAACTCTTACGATCTTTCCAGAGGAACTCTGTAAGACACGAATGTCGCCGGGGCCAGCATCAAATGGTCGCCAAATCTCAATGTAAGGTTCAATAGCTCCCGTGGCTGGGTTTAGCATTTCGCCATCTTCCTTCAGATCGCCGTTGGATAATTCCGTGAAATTGCCTTGGTCAGACTCCGTATAGCCACGTGAATCAAACTCATGGCTGTACGAAGTAACTGAACCAGTACTCTGTGCCCTGCCACAAAACCCCCATTCCAGATTACCGGTCTCCTTATCTAGTCGTATGTCAACGTAGTGCTTGTCCAATGATGTTAGAACCATGGTGTCAGTAGGCTCGCTGGGCTCGGCGCCCTTCCACGCTATTGAAATGCGCCTTGTTGCCCCCATTCTCACGTCGTCGCTTACTCCTTCCTGCTGGTGACTTGTCTTGGATACCAAGAAGATAGTAGTGTATCAGCAAGTTACCTTATCACAGCTACATCTATATCGCACCACAAAATCCACAGCTGAACTTTAGATACAAAATAGTGCCCCATAATTATCTTTGGTGAGTCTGACTGCGCATTTTAATTATTGTTGGAGGCATGGCAAAAGATATGTACTTAACGCGGAGCCTGACGCTCGGCATTTCTCCCCACAGATATAGTCTGGGCACACAGAGAGATATCCGTCCTTTAAGCCGCTACGATCGTAGTTCCGGGCACATAATGCGGAAACTATATAAACGCAGAGAATCTATATATACCATAGCCATGTGGAGGCCTTCAATTAGTGACATGATGCCCGAGTATACACAAACCAGGGTCATGTTCACATCAGAATGTCGGCCCTACAAACCGTTGACTTCATCAGAGAGCGACAGAAGTCCTACGACGACGACTGTACTGTGTTTTTGAAATTGCCGAATGTTGCGGTCTTACGAGCTCCTTCAGGAAGTGAAATCTCTCCACGCTTAACTTTTTCAACGAGATACTGGTATGTTTGCAAGGCTTGACCCCACATATGGTCGCCAATTTTAAGTGGTTGATATTCCGACAACTCTTCTTTGGAAGCAGAGAATTGCGGAAGAGGTTTAATCTCCGTATGGTAGTCACACGCGTAGAAGAGCGGGAAACTGTAACGCTCGGCGGCGACTGGCCTAACGCGGTGAGTCGTCGCTACAAATTTCCCGGCGGTCATGATTTCCAGCATATCTCCGATATTGACAACAAATGAGTTGGGGACGGGAGGGGCATCAATCCATTCGCCACTTTCATTTAAAACCTCAAGTCCAGGTTCGTCTGCAAGTAAGATTGTGAAGCATTCATAATCGGTATGGGCACCGATACCTGGGGCATCCCTAGCTTCAGCATCGTAAGGATAATGAATCATGCGCAATTTGCTCGGCGGATATTGTGCCATGTTATCAAAGTAATGCTCATCTAGCCCCAATTCTAGCGCAAAGCCCTGAAACAGCCGTCGACCGAGCTCAAAAACTGCATTATAATAGGCGCGAGCGCGCTCTTTGAAATGCGGCACGCGCGGCCAATTGTTTGGACCTAGTAACGGAGTGCCAGATTTCACTAGCTCGTGATCTCCTGGAACCTCGAATCCAATATCAAATGCTTCCTTGTGATCTGGGCGGCCCGTCCCATAAACCTCAGCGCCTTCGGGTACATAGCCTTTATGAGTTGCTGATGTCCCAATATAGAATTCCATTTTCCTTTTCATGGGTAAAGCAAAAAAATCTCTGGCGGCTTGTCGAACTCCACTGATCAGTTCATCTTCGATTTGGTGTCCGGTAATGTAAAGAAAACCAACGTGACGCGCAGCTGCACCCAATTCCGTCGCTACACTGCGACGCCTGTCTATGTCAGTGGAAAAAAGGCCGGAGATGTCAATAACAGGAATACTTTTGAAGCTTTCAGCAGTCATAATATATGCGCTGGCTTTGGTGTGATACTTATAGAATGAGAACCTGAAGCGAATGCCAGCGTACGCCCGGTGTATGCGATTGCACCCTTCTTATCAGCTGATTAAGCACATGTACTCCCGCCTAACGCTTCCATCTCAGCGGGGCGATCGACGTTGGATGTGGTAGAGAAGCACCTGCAACCAAAGACCCAATTCTCCCGCCATCATTTACTATCGCGATATTCGACGGCATAGTGGTCTTGTGGTGCGGTGTTAGCATTAATTCCTTGTGACCGATGATCTACACTCATTGATAATAGGCTTTCAGTTATTTCTTCGGCGCACTTTATGCCTGAATAAGATTATCGGATTCAGGATATTTCTCATTAGGACGAAGGCAAACCCCAGGAAAGGTATGGGCAACAATAGGCATGAGATCATATCTGGCTCTATACCGGTGCCCAGCCAGTAAAGCACCTCTCACGTATATTGGTAATTCTGCTGAAAAGTACCAAAGATCTGAGATACTCTTTTTTGTTTACTTTCAAGGAGATCATTCATTTGTTTGAGGAGTCCGGTCTGGTGCTTTCTAGCTAAATGCAATAGGGATGTATCAGATAGTGCTTTTCTCTCTATATGCGTCTTCTTAGCTCGCACACTTATTCATAGTCAGATCCGAACGCGTCGCGCGTTAAAGAATATGGTCAGCGAGCTGGAGAAGCGGCGACAAGAGAACATACAGCGCAACCAGCGCGCCTTACGAGAATTTCAGCTGCGCGAGCTCTCGGAAGCCACATTCGGCGAACCAAAGGCCAAGCCGAAGCCGAAAGCGAAACCCGCCAAGCGCAAACGGGACTGGTCGCAGCCACTAGTGGAACGTGTCTCACGATACAGGCTGAGGCGACTAGCTGTAAAGCCAGAGGAGGAAGAAGCAGAACTCCGGGCCCAGGCTGAACAAGCACGTGCAGAAAGAGAAGCACAGCTTGAGAAAGAACGTAGCCGCAAAGAAGGCGAGCTGAAACTCCCGGAACTTATCGGCGAGGGCAAATGGCAACAAGCACTAGATATATTCCAGCAGTTTGGGTCGCGTGATTCGCTCGCTGACCATTATGCGGATCTGGCAGAGCCTGGCCCCCTTCAGCAACTGACTGTGGATGATAGAGACGTCAAAATCACGGATGAACGCATTCTAGCTATGGCATTTCATCCAAGTCCCAGTAAAAAGCTCGTCTTTGCCGGGGACAAGCTAGGCGAGCTTGGAATTTGGGACCCATCCAAAGAGGATGATGGGGTCATTAGTTTCAAGAATCACACTCGCGCTATTGCAACGATAGCTGTCGATAATAATAATCACCAAAACGTTTATACCGGATCATATGATGGGTCGATTCGAAAGCTTGACCTCAGCGCGCAAAAATCAACTGATGTCTTTGTCTTCGATGCAGCTCCAGCTACGGCGCGAGATCCTGTTGGCATCTCTGACTTTTCTCTCATTGACCCCAACATTGCATACTATACAACATTAGACGGGAGGTTTGGTATTGCAGACTTCCGAGCGCCGAAATGCATTCCAAGGGAACTGCACGAGAAAAAAATTGGTGGATTTGCAGTTAATCCTAATGACAAGAATTTCATTGCGACTGCATCACTTGATCGCACAATGAAAGTGTGGGACCTTCGCACAACGGTCGCGTGCGCCGAGTACAGCAGCCGGCTCAGCGTCAGCTGTGCTTCATGGAATGGATCATCACAAGTGGTCTGCAATGGTTACGACAATACAATAAACATATTCAACATGTCTGACCAGTTAAAAAGTTGGTCGCCATCTCATCCTGAAGATATTGTAACCCTTTCACCCGACGTCCGGCTTGCTCACAATTGTCAGACTGGCCGCTGGGTCTCTATTTTGAAGGCGCACTGGCAAGCTTCTCCACGAGACCACATTGAAAAGTTCGCCATAGGGAACATGAAGAGATATATTGACGTCTATAGTGGCGATGGTCAACTCCTCGCCCATCTAGGTGGTGATATTGTGACTGCTGTACCGGCTGCGATTCAGTTTCATCCGACAGAAAACTGGATCGTGGGTGGCACTGCGTCCGGGAAGGTATATCTATATACGTGATGCGACTTCATATATACTGATAGCAATCTAAACACTCTTTGTTGAAATTGAAGCATGAGCCAAGTAGCCCGCATTGAAATGCGGGGTATGACTAACAGGAGGGACAGCTGCCGAACGAACCGAGTAGAGTATAAATGATTTCAACGGCGGGCTTTCGCTCTCTTCACAAGCGGCTGGCATCGACTTTAGCTATAGTCGAACATGTTGGAAGTGTACCCACGCCAGGAGCTCTTTCAGCTCTGAGTGCAGCGGCGAAATTTGGACCTGTTACCGCACTAGTGGCAGGTTCGGATGCCAACAAGGTTGCTGGTACTGTTAAAAAGCTAAACGGCGTCAGCAAAGTACTAGTTGCTTCGCAAAGCGTCTTTGATAATGGCCTACCCGAATCTATAGCTGGACTTGTTGCAGAATCTGCCAAGGCAGGTGGGTTCAGTCATGTGGTAGCTGCTAGCTCTGCCTTCGGACGAAACTTCTTGCCGCGAACAGCAGCCATTCTCGATACTCAGCCAGTTACAGATATTATCGAAATCAAAAGCGAGGACACGTTTGTGAGACCTATTTATGCTGGCAATGCTTTGCAGACCATCCAATCAGATGAGCCCCTCAAGCTGTTAACCGTGCGCCCGACCTCGTTCGATCCCGTTGCGGAGGGCTCTTCGGAGGCAGCTGTAGAGGAAATCCAGAATGTGGACGTTAAAGCCGTTTCCGAGTTTGTGAGTGAGAACCTAGTCAAGTCTGAACGTCCCGATCTCGGGTCTGCCTCTCGGGTTGTTAGCGGAGGCCGTGGTCTCAAGTCGAAAGAACAGTTCGAAGAGCTTATGTTTCCACTTGCGGACTCACTCGGTGCTGCAGTCGGCGCATCACGTGCGGCAGTGGACTCTGGCTTTTGTGATAACTCGCTCCAAGTCGGCCAAACTGGCAAAGTCGTGGCACCAGAACTGTATCTTGCTGTAGGAATATCGGGAGCTATTCAGCACCTCGCTGGAATGAAGGACTCCAAAGTGATTGCCGCCATAAACAAAGATGAGGATGCACCCATTTTCCATGTCGCCGATGTGGGTTTGGTGGCCGATCTCTTCGAAGCAGTGCCTCAGCTCACGGCAGCAGCGAAGAGCTAAAAGATTAAAGCTCTCGAAATTTTGTACGTAACGTTACCTGGTCAATAAGTCGAGCAGTTCAAATTGCAATATCGAATAGGTAAAAAATATCGCAGCACTGGCGTTTTTATGCGAAGTAGATTAGAACTCGAAAAGTGAGCATGCGCTATTAGGAAGTTGCCGATCATAACAAGAAATAAAAAGAAAATAAAATAAATTTAAAGGATCTTCCACCCGTTTACCAGGCCACCTCTGAGTGATATGGATATCCGCGTCATACATTGGAACCTTAGGATCAGTTACCTACTGATTAACATTTTGGGCTTGGCGCTTGTAATGCTCAACTTCCTTCCAGGCGAGTTGTAGCTCGGATCGTAGAGACTTGTTCGTGTTAGTGAGCTCTGCAATTGCCTGCTCGTTGAGAAGCTTCTCAAGTGTCAGCTTCTCCATATATTGCTGCTCAGCATCCTTTAGCTTTCGGATGTATTCAACAGCTCTCGCCAAAATCTGGCCCTTGTGTCGGTCGCAATCAGGTACGACTTTGGCTAGCTCTTCAATGCCGTGGTTGATAGTCTCACGACGTCGTCGCTCAACTTCCTTATGGTTATCTTTCTTCACTTTGTAGTACTCCTCGGTGCCTACAATGGGTTTAGAAGGGTTCACTGAGTCCACTGTAGCCGCAGACCTTGGGTCCTGACCTGCAGCGGCAGCTTCAGGCTGAACGTGATATTGCAAAGATTGTTGCAACGCGTACTCTGTACTCTGGTTCAGCGCCTGGGTCGCTGATGCTGTATCAAAAGGGCTGAGCTTGTCTGCTTTGCTCATGGGCTGTGGCCGCCCCGTTGTCTCTGTTGGAAGAGGGTTCACCTGCATCGTTGGGATAGTGCGCTCACGTGCTTGTAGTCCGTGTGTTCGGGGAAGTCACGGGGTATTTTCCAGCGACCGTGTGACGCTGAGTCACCATGAGCGACATGGGTACCTATTGCGCCAGCAGGCGTGCACTGGCTCTGGAATGAGACAGCTGCCGTCTTGCGTAATCATAGCGACCGCCCGCCCATTTGCTCGGAGCTTCCTGGTTGCTTGTCGAGGTCTTATCAGCAATTTGTATATAACTGGATCTCTATGCCCACCATTGACGTAAGGGTACATATCTTATAATATCCTAGTACTTCTAGCTTTACGTTCGCAAGATTGAAGGCAAAAGTGGTTGCTTATAGAATTGCGATAGCAGCAAGAAGTCATGTCTTTTTTCCACTGTAGGGACTGGTAGCCTACCAGAAACCTTGTACGCATATGAGAGCCTGTAGTTAGCTTGGACCAATATTTCATCCTTGCCCAGTAATCGCGTGGAACGCGGACACAAGAAATCTAAAACTCCCATCGCCTAGCAGAGAAGCGCGTAACGTTTTTCACCGTCCAAATGCATAGGTTAAAGAGAATCTTCCCTGATGTCGCGGGGCTACATCGAAGGATAGACACTTACCTCGCAAATTCAAGCGTGCCGGTGGTTGGTATTGTACCACGAGTGGAACGTTCCCGTGCCACCGGTGTCCTTAATGCCCTTGTCTCAGATCCACTAGGCGATGCCCAATGGTGGCCTGCTGTTACCTCACGGCCGCTAACAAAAGATACTTTGATAACACAGAGTCCTGCATTTAATTACGTCGAGACCCGAAATTCCCTGGTGGAATATCCCGTGCCATTTCCCGGACAGCCGATTGAATACATTGAAGTTGTGTCCTATGAAGGCTCACAAGAGCACATATCCGGGTGCTCTGCGATAGTTTTTGTAGGCGGATCGGTAAGTACGGCCTACCCTAATATTGAACTTGAAATAGGAGACCGGAAGGGTGAGGTCACCGAATGGAACGGCGAATCCATCGGTGTTGACACAGAAAAAGCACTCAAAGCAGATGAGTTACTGCGGAAGAGCCCCTCAAACATCAGTCAGTACCTTGAACTTCTACATAGCTCTGGAGTTCCGGAGCTTCGTCAAGCTCTTCAACGGCCACGTCTTCGCCAAGCCCTGAGGAACTCAATTCTACGATCATGTCGCGAGAGTGTACCTGATATTACTGCTGCCCCAGCGAATGTGAAGGTCCTAAGAGAAAACTGGGCCGTGGCAGCACATCGGGAACTTCACTCAGACTTTCTACCTCAGCTAAAGGCTGCGTTGAGTGGTCCGTTGGCGTGGTACAAGCTCTATGCGCGGACAGATGATGTTGAGGTCATCCTTCAAACCATCCCCTTACTTCCTGCTAGCCGTAGAGAATTGGCATGGACGTCAGGGCAGCTTGGAACTCATATGCTCGATTCGTTTGCCTTGGCAGATGAAGCATTCCGAGCCGAAACGACTCGACTGCAGAATCGAGCCTTGCGAGATGTCCTTGCTATTAGCATAGGATTGCAGCTGCCCCTTATTGCTCTGAGTGCTGGAGCACTTATTATCGGGCTTGACTTTTATCAGGCTGGAGCAATTGCCCTGCTCGGAATTGTCACTGGGTTCCGGCGCTTGCAGACTCTCTGGTTACGTGCCTGTGACAGATTTACTGCATCTGCGGAGTCTCTTATTCTCGATACAATCAGTTCTGCTGAACGGCAACTCTATGAATCTGGTGAAGCTGCTCACGAGCGGTCGAAGAGCCAACGAGCTGAGATGCTGAAAGCCATAATCGATGCGGAAAACGCGCCTGACGTGGATCTCGAGATATGCCCTGAGGAACCCTTGAAGCCACAGCAGCGCGCTGTTTAATGACCTTGTGGACTTTTACATAGATATCATTTCTCTAACTGGTATAGATCGGCAGCTTTAGGAGTATGTACAAATTGGAGCATTTCGTAATCTGGCATACACTTGTTCTAGCTTTAGCCGAACGGCCTCCCTCTATCCATTAGCGTGGAGAATGGAAAGGCAAGCGGTAGAAATGAAGGGCACAGAAGCACAGGCCGAAGAAGCCGTTAACCGCTGGCGAGAGTCTTCGAATTTTTGGCAGCCCGATCTACGAGTTACAGGTGATATCGTCCCCACTAAGAAGCTCTTGGCCCAGCTGCGCGCATGGATGCATGACAGCACTTTCAACTCAGCTGTTCTTATGCGCTTGAACTTTGAGCTTTTGGCTGGACTGGGCGATATCACCGAGGCTCTCGCTGCTTTCCGCACGTATGTCGATCTCACGAGGCTTCAGGCATTGAAAAAAAAATCGGGGGCGCGAGCAAATCCTGATACTGAGCAAGGCAAAATAAGGGCATTTGAGCTTGCTCTAGAACTATACCGCGGCGATCTTGCTTCGCTCAGATGGCTGGGCGCGGAGATCCAGCGCGACGACCTAGTAATGCCTCAAGCGAACCCTGATCTGTTGAAGCGTGCTCACGGAATGCTCGCCCGCATTGCTGTAGCAGAAGCAGAAGCAGCGATCAGCCCAGAGTCTCACGAGGAGTTCATATCCCTTGCATCCAAACATTTTGATGCAGCGGATGGTGGACCGGAACTGTTGAAAGTTCAGGCCGCATTTGTTGCTAGGACCCGTGGCCCACGGGCAGCATTCAAAATTGCTCAACCTGCTTTGATCAAACATCCTGGCCATGCTGGGCTGGTCAATATTTTAGCCCTTCTACTCTCTGCCGCGGACCAGCTCGATACAGCATTGACTCTTACCGAGCGTTATTTGGCTGAATTTAATGGCTCACTTCAGGAGCTTGGGCCGCATGTCTGCCGAGATATTGTAGAGCTGAAGAAGACCCATATTGCCCTTAAAGAATCTTCCGGCGGGGTCGAAGCTGCACTCGAGGCACTTCCCGCTCTTACGGATCTGATCGCAGATTTGTTTGGCCAAGACTCTGGACCTTCGCCTCCAGAAAATGGGGTTTCTCCGGAATCCGGGCATCATGTTGTAGCTCGACGTGCATTTTTGGGGCTTCGTAAACGATACATTGTTGTTGAAGATTCTAAGTCTTCTTCGAAACCAAAAGATAAGAGCAGTCAAGTTGCTGAGGGATACCCGCCCAGTGCCGATGCCGATTTGTGGTTATGGATATCGGAGCTATATTCGCGTGCTAATCTTGAGGGTGAAGCTAGACGTGCCGTGGAAGAGGCGCGACCAGTGGCAGATATTTCTGATATTCACGCAGCTATAGGGCATATTGATCTCGCTCAGGGCCATCATCGACGAGCATGGAGACATTTCTCCCACTCTCTTCACTCAGGCTTATACAACTTGTCGGCAGCTATTGGATTGGCGATTATTGTAGTGAGTACTTCTCGAGGTGAGAGGGCTGCCGATACAGTATTTGACGATGCAAGCCAGGAAGCGGGAGCGCGGCGGTGGGTTTTGTCTCTACTCGAGAATCTTGTAGTGCGAAGGGGCCGTTATGTTGCTGAGGCGTGGTACTCGCTCGGCTCGCTCTACGAGACACTGGGTGATACTACGGCATCACGCACCGCTTTATGGAGGGCAATAAAGCTCTCAGAGAATCGGGGTGTCCGCGAAATTCGACTCTATTAATGCTGCTAGCTAGCTAATGTTCCTATTTAACGCTCGTCTTCGAGCCACTGAATCAACTCCTGTAGGGGCGCGTATTCGGCCTTGTCAACGAGCTGAAACTCATTGCAAAATAAAACAAAATGTTTAAGACTTGTATTCAGGTGTGGCTGAAGGCCTAACTCGGTAATCTGCTCGATGTGGTGGCAATAGATGTGGGCGTAAACACGAAACAGGCGCTTTAGTATCTGTGAGAACACTTGGCGCGCATCAGGAGCAAATTCGACACCGAGTTCTTGGGGGAAATACATTGGGTTATCGAAATTGCGCTGTATCCAGGCCATTAGATTCTCAATGTACTCAGGAGCGCTTACCTTTGTTGCTTTGCGATATCGTGGGTCACTGGAATCTTGCCATAGATACTCGTATTTCTCACCAGCCGACATACGAGGACAACTATTAGGAGAGCATAGTCGAGTAATTGTTGAGTAGAGCATGTTAACCTGTGTGTAGAAGTCTACAACATGCACGGCTATCCATTCGTTTTCATTCTCTCCTGGCGGGAGCTTGACGGCTTGACGAAGCGCATCGCTACCAAGAGTAGCATGCGCATATTCCCTTAGTGAATTCTGCGCACCTCCTTGTCGTGCCTTTGAACGAAAGGTCCGAATTGTCCGCCCATTCAGCGTCTCGTTCAGACTCTGGAGGAAGGACATTTGTTGACAATCTTAGTCAACAATTCCGCTTCTCAGCGATGGCGGTCTGTTTATAAATAAAGTCAAAGGGCGTGGCTACGCTTGAAGTTCCCAATGTACACAGAGGGACTAGCAAGGGCCAACGACCTGCTCAGACACATGCACAGCTAGTTTTTTGAACTCTGATTTAAATTGGGAAATGACGCACTAAGCTGGCATACTAGTAGACGCGATGTAACAACGGCTAGTGAACAGTGAGATATTTATTGGCTCGTGTGATGTGAAAAGCTGCAGTTCTAATGGGCGAAGACTCGAGCACTTTCGGTAGAAGAACGTGGTCTATCTTTTGTGGCCGTTGGATTCTTATTGTTCTCCAGCTTGCCTTATCCAATGGACAAAAAAGCGTGGCAAATCAATTTGTTTGCATACGGCAAAAAACTCGAGGACATTCAGTAGGAGAAGAGAAGTAATATCAATTTCAACATGTCTGCATATGTATAAATGTATAGATGTACATCTGTTTTTAGAGCGATCATTAATCAACACAAACGCTACAAAACGCCGAGTACGGGCGTATTTTAATTCAATAGGGCTTTCAGAAGTGCTAAAGCAGATGAAGTTTCCGAAATTGGACAGCGTTATTCCGTTTTCGCCTTCATGGCTGCCTCCTGAGAAGATGTGATCTCTCGAGGTGCCTCCAGTTGGTCACGTGAAAAGATGTGACTCCTGTTCTGAGAAGATTTCTGATCTCGAATTCCGCCTCTTCTTCCCTACGAAGAGATGAGCTCGCAAGATCACTCTTGGCAGCGGAAAGCAAAGGACACATTGGCAGGGTTTGTTGGTGGGGCTGTTCAAGTTCTCGTGGGGCAACCCTTTGATCTTGTGAAAGTGCGTATGCAAACAGGTCAGTTCTCTACCATCACTGACGCGGTAAGCCAAACAATACGCGCCGAGGGTCTACTGGCATTTTATAAAGGTACATCTGCGCCACTGATAGGTGTTGGTGCCTGCGTGTCTATTCAATTCTATGCCTACCACGAAGCAAAGCGTCAAATCTTGCATTACGCGGGCCGCGATGCATTATCGCTACGAGAAATTTTTGCTAGTGGTGCCGTTGCTGGTGTTGCAAACACGATAGCTACATCTCCAATTGAGCATGCTCGTATCTTAATGCAGACTCAAAGGACCGCTCGATACACGGGTGCTTTTGACGCTCTACGATCGGTATTCCGTGATTACGGTCTCAAGGGCGTGTTCAGAGGTTCAACGGTTACTGCCTTGCGGGAAGCCCAAGCCTATGGTACTTGGTTTTTAACCTATGAATACCTCGTGAGGACCCAAACTTCTAAAGGCATACCTCGTAATGAGCTGCCAACATGGAAGCTGATGCTGTTTGGCGCTTGTGCTGGCGAGGCTCTATGGCTCGCGTCGTATCCTCTAGATGTTGTTAAATCACAAGTCCAAAGCGATTCCTTCGGCCCTTCTTCAAAATATCAGGGTAGCGCGTTGCGGGCTGCCCGTCATACATGGCAAGTTGCTGGATTCGCGGGATTCTGGCGGGGCATTGTGCCAACCCTTCTAAGAGCTATACCCGCGTCCTCCGCAACATTCGCATCTGTCGAGCTAACACTAAGAGCATTGGGTTGAATATGAGACTTTTGAGCGTTGACCAGCTACCGGACCAACAATTTAGAATTTACATGAGGTAGTTTTATATGGTTGGCGTGAGCGACTGTAAATAAATACAAGCTTATTAATAGCTGAGTGCCGTCGCCGTCCGGACGTGGCTTGCAGCACAGTTACAAATGGCCGTCGAAGAGAGACGGAACCGACGCATGCTCTCAAAGCCGCGAAAATCCCGTGGAAGACCGGCTGGACGGCCAAGACAGAGTCTCGCGGCAGATCGTGAAATTGAAGCATACCAGCGGACCACAAATCTCCTCATTCAAAAGATTCCATTTGCGCGAGCTGTACGACAAATTGTTCTTGAACTATACGACGGGGACAAGGAGCTTTACTGGAAGACTACAGCCTTGCAAGCTTTGCAGGAGGCTGCGGAATGGTACCTGGTAGGGCTATTTCAACACGCATATCTATGTGCTCTACACGCAAAACGCGTGACACTCATGCCTGAAGATATGTATTTAGCGCGTCGCATTCGTGGACGTGAGTTTTAGCATCATCTCAGGAAGTAGTTCTTTAGCTTAGTTTTTTTATTCAGAATTGGCGCGAAGTGAGCCATATTATATTCTTACGTTTATTAGAAACAAGCATCTGAGAAATTTCCTTGTCAGCGCGAAATAGAAGACACGCGCCAACCATCTGATAACGTAAGCTAACAGGAGATGCGTTGGTTATTCTTTGTCGCGTTGTGGCTCCATGCCCTAACTGGGGCTGCAGCAGCATCAGAAGAGTCCTCGGAGGAAGCTCCACGTGAACTAACTCCTCAGATGTTCAAGGATGGTCTTCCTGGTAGGTGGCTTGTGAAATTCTACTCGCCATACTGCCATCACTGCACAGCGCTGCAGCCGAAGTGGGCCGCAGCATACCGAGATCTGGGTGGCTCCGCCGCCGAAGAGTCCAATGATCTCCATTGGGGTGCAATAAACTGTGTGGATCACGGGGATTTCTGCTCTGGCGGCGAGGGCCAGGGCATTAAAGGTTATCCGACCATTCGAGTGTACAAAAATGCTGAGAAGGTGCACGAATATGGGGCGAAGCCACAAGAGCGCGAGGGCATTCGAGACTTTGCCTTGAAGCTAGTGCTGGAAGGTGATGCAGCGTTGAGTATGGAAACGCTTGAAAACCCTATAATCTCTGAATCACCTGCCGAACTCAAGAGCGTTGATAACTTGGAGGGCCGGTGGGCGATCCTCTTTGGGGGTGATGATCGCCTTAAGTGGCTCTGGACTACTCAATTTTTGCATTCAGATGCTCAATTTGGTATCGTGGACTGCGGGACAGACCTATGTCCGCCACAAGTACCCGCTGTTCGTATTTATAACGACAACAGTGAGGAAAAGTCAAGCGAGGATGTCCTAGCCCCATTTGATATTCGTAAAATTGCTAAGCTTGTCGGAAGTAAGCTTCCCGATGCTGGCAAAAAAGGTAAAGGTACTTCTGTCGCTGATGCGATTAGCTACGCATCAGGTAGCGCCGGCCTGGAACCTGAGACTGACCCATCTCGTATCTTATTTGGCCACAAACCTGATTACATGCAGAATTCGCGCACGCACTCGAAGGCCAGCGCTGCTCCTCCCGGATATGCACCACAGGCTCTTCACGCAACCAAGACTAATGGAAAGATCATGCTTCTAGCTCCCGATGACATCAAAACCCACATATTTGACACAAATGAGCCTTGGATCGTTATTTTTACCGGTGCTGGTACAATTAATCGAGACATTGATAATGCTGCCCGTGCGCTAGAGGGTGAACTGAACTTTGGCGCGATTGACTGTAATAAGTGGTCAGACTTTTGCAGACAGGAGGGTGCTGTACACTATCCTTATATTACATTTTACCGCGGTCCGGTGCCTCTCAACGAGTGCAAGTCTAGCGATATTGTGGAATGGGCACGAAATGCTGCGCGGGCACAGATAGTACCCGTGGATGACAGCGATAGCCTGCGACGTGCCCTGCGTGCAAGTTTATTCGGTAGCTCTCCTGCTTTCTTGTATGTCGCTGATGACTCTGTGATGCCAGAAGACTGGGACTCAGCAGCCCTGTTTGCATACGAAATCGCATGTCAATTTAATGGAACAACACTCCGATCCAACTCAGAAGATGTCCGTAAGGCTGTTGGGATGGACCACGGTGGTATCTCCCTCATGCATGTGGAGGCTCCTAAGAATGACATTCACGGTTACCCATTCCCACAGGCAGACATTCCGCTGCAATTGAGGACCCTCAAAAAGGTAGTGAATTGGGCGTCAAGCGAGAGATTCACTTCGGCTCAGCCTCTTCAGGTATCTGCCATGGTTTCTCGGGCACCACTGGTACTTGTCCGGGTTGGTGCTTCGCCCGCCCAGATTGAGTGGTTGTCCCAGATCGCAGAGCTCTTCCACATCGACTACGTTGCACGCCAACGCCAAGACCAGGAGGATCTACGTATGGAGCGGAAACGCCAGCACGATGTTGCTGTCGCAGCGGCCCATTTCGACTACGCACGGCGGATATACAAGACCCAGATCAATGCTGCTTTGCGACCGGACCTATCGTTCGGATATGTTGACGCTAAGGAATGGAAAGATAATTATAGCCGCCATTTCGACCGGAGTGATATGGATGGTTCTCTGCTTGTCGTGGATTTCTCTAATTCTCGCTATGTCCCGATCATTATTGAAGGCGGTCAGACCGATGAAAGCACCAAGGAAGTTGTGCAAAAAGCTGTAAATCAACTCTTGGAAGGGGCGGGAAGTGATGTCCGCTCATGTAATGGGAAATTTACTGGTGTGCCTTCACCTAAATCTGTTAAACCGCCGAAGTTTGAGGGTCCCATTTTGAACCCTTCTCGTGTCAAAACTGCTAAAAATCTTGGCCAGCTCGTGGGATTTGCCTGTGCTCTGTTCGTGTGCTGGAGTCTATATCGCTACATCGTGCGGCCACACATATTACCGCGTATGAGGAGAGGACCCATACTTCCAAAGCATGAGTAAAATTAAGCATAATTCGGATGAGATCGAGGTAGAAAATCTGCTTCAAGTCTCAGGTAGTTGGGAACCGGCGAGTTTAAAATAATTTGTATATTCTGTGACTATTGTATAGATGAAGAACTATCTGGTTATAGTCGACAAGCACACCTGCAATATCTGAGACGCTTACAGAAGATGGCTCCGTTACGAATTATTTCTAGACTTGATGGTCTGGCGACTGCGTCAAACTCAGCACATGATCCACTCACACGAAGTCGTATTCTATACTAAGTTACGAAGAGAACTGTAGCCCATAATTTCTACAGCCATGTACTGAAAACGTTAGTCATACAAATTGGCGGCATGGATTGTACCATGCGATCGGCAGCACCGCTAAATCAACCCCTGCCCAGATAAGAGCTCAACTATGCAAGATAAGAGAGAAACGGTTGTCAATACTCTCTTAGCAGCGGGAGCTGTCTGGATCTGAATCCAGTCAATGAGCTTTGTGCGGGTATTTTCTAGCAGCAAGTTTGTATACGCAGAGCGCCGTCGAGAACCTTATCCTTGTTTCAGGCCGATGACCGTGCAGCCGCTGATCAGGCGTGCAGCTACACATTTGATGTGCAACTGCTTATTAACATAATCTCATTTTTGTTCCCGCCATCAGGTTATGTGGACCGCAAGAGTGCTATAAATCAAAAAAAAAAATATTGCGAAACCCCACTCGAATAGAACCATTCAAATCGGATTGGTCGCCGACCGAGTCTTTATACAGAACTAGAACTTCTAGGTTGTACTAGATTTTAGGAATGTATTTGGGCACATAACAAACTAACTTGTTAGGCACTCGGTAGCTTGGTCCCACGGGCCGACCTGCATGGTGATACCCAGAAGATGACATATGACTCGCATACACTTATAAAATAGAATTCGAATATCTTGTCCGGTCATTGGACCGCATTCACGCACATCTTAATATAGGACGTGAGAGTTTTAACCCTGAGCTGTGTGTGTGTTTGGGCAGTGAGACTTTGTGTTGGTAAAGCTGAAGTCACGAGTTTCTCTGTAGGAGAGTCTTAAGCTTGAATTCAGATGAGCTTAACCCCCACCTTTGAAGGATGGGTAGCTGAGACCCACGATGCATTAATCCTCTTCCAAGCCGTAATAGATGGGGTTTTAGAGCCAGTGTCTCGTCGTCCACACGATAAGGAACGAGATAAAGTGATTCGTAGTGGATCAGTCTTCATCTTTGACGAAAAGGCTTCTGGCATTCAACGCTGGACAGACGGAATTTCGTGGAGCCCTTCGAGAATATCAGGAAATTTTCTTCTCTATCGGCAACTTCCTGGTCAAAGTCCAGAACCGTATCGATCCGGAAGCTCGGCAAAATCGCGACGACAAAAGAGAGGATCGGCCAGTGGAACCTATTCCAACAAGTTCAAGGAAGAGTCTATGGGTCAATATGGCTGGKATGGTCCTCAGAACTCACCAATATCAAGTTCTCCTGCGTCGTACGCTTCTCCTGCTGTCAAAAATTCCAAGGTAGAATGGAGTCTTTTGGGCTCTCTCGTAGATGAGAGCAAGTTCAAAAGCGGAGGCCTGATGAAGAAAACTATCAGCTTGCGATATCGAAACGCTCTCTACCGTCTCATCTCCTATTATAAACCCCAGGACATACGTGAAGGTCATTTCATCGTTCCATCAAAATGTGAACAGCTAAAAGATGTTCGCGTGGCCGACGAAGTAGGGGACTCTAAGCACTTTCGGATGCCAATCAACGTTGGACATGGTGACGATCTGGTCTATGGAGACGTTGGTAGTGGATATAGTGCAGGAATGCCACATTCTCTTAGCGGCGGCTTTACGTACAATATGCCCCCAGGACCAGGAGGAATGGGAATGGGGGGACCAGGAGGGTTCGGTCCTCCTCTGCAAGGTTATGGCAATTATCCGCTGATGCAGCAGCAGCCGCGGGCGCCATTGATGCCATCTGGTGCCCCAGGTAACTGGATTCCAGGGAGTCTATCTTCCTCTGGAAATGTGGGAGCCCCGGTGTCGAGTCAGGAAGCAGGTGGTCACGGTGAAAACTTTCTGCGAGGTCAAGGATATCCCGCATTCTCCCGACCACCTGATCGCCAGCATGATCAGAGGGTACTTCAGGAACCCTTCATACCTCAGTACGGAACAACTTCCAATCAGCACATGCAAAATATACAGGTATCAGTACCACAACGTCCGAATTATGGAGATTATTATGATGTACCTGCGTCGGCGAATTTAGAGACCAACACGCCATCATCGGGAGTAATTGCCGATATTCCAGAGTCTAGGGGTTCAGACGCCTCCCCTCATGAGGACGCTGCGCTACCTAAAACCCCAACTCGAGCAACTGGCACTGATACAGCCAGTGTCACCCCCGTCAGCGCTGCAGCTTCGGCCGGATCTGCCAGTGCAACGCCTTATCACACAACACCTCTATCTAATCTCAGTGGTCCTCGTAGGCCATTAGGTATGCCTGTATCAGTTCTGGGCCGTGATTACGAAGGCTATGATCCTAACATGGCTCAAATGGCGCTATCTCCAACTTCACCTGCAGGACCACATTCCCGTTCGTCTGCATTCATGACCCCCGAATTCGACGCACCTAGCAGCGGTCATAACATCCCCGGGGAGTCCTCTGCCTCGGAATATGGAATTCCGGGAATACCAGCGTACAATTACGAGCAGTTCAATTGACCGTTAGTTAAATGTGGCCATTATAAGATCACAGGGTTTTAGAGTAGCTTTTTGTCAAGGGTTTTTGTAAAATTCGTTATCTGGCTCTATAAGTAATTTCCAAGCGTCCTTCAGCGTCTCTAATTACTTGCTCAACGCTAATTTTAGGACTCCGTTAGCAACAATTTAAATATTCGGCGGACTGGGGCGACCTGAACTCGCTCGTTAGTCACGTGGTTTTGATCTCGCCGTGGGGCCCACACACGCTGTGGGGGGTCAATAAATGAGTGTGGGAACGCGTTTCTTACGTCAGCGGAGTTGTGTTCAGTTTAGCAGACGGAGTCAGACCCGTATCAAACTATTCATGTCACAAGGGCCATCCAAGAAGCCAAAGTTGGAAGAGACTGAAGGGCTTGAGCTCCCATGGGTTGAGAAATATCGGCCACAAACGCTCGATGATGTCGTAGGTAACGACGAGACAGTGACAAGATTGAGAGCCATTGCCCGCGATGGCAACATGCCTCATATGATAATTAGCGGAACACCAGGCATTGGAAAGACTACTGCTGTACATGCGCTAGCCCATCAGCTCCTTGGTGATGCATACAGCGATGCAGTTTTAGAGCTTAATGCCTCTGACGAGCGTGGCATTGACGTCGTGCGTGGGCGAATAAAGGCCTTCGCTCAAAAGCGCGTGAATCTCCCACAAGGGCGACATAAGATTGTTATTTTGGATGAGGCAGATTCGATGACCCCGGGCGCTCAGCAGGCCCTACGACGGACAATGGAGATTTATTCAGGTACGACTCGATTTGCGTTTGCATGTAACCAGTCGTCGAAAATCATTGAGCCGCTACAGAGCCGTTGTGCGATTTTAAGATTTGGACGGCTAACCGATGAGCAAATTTTGAAACGATTGCTTCAGATCGTAGAAGCAGAACACATCGAATACTCCGATTCGGGCCTGAGCGCGCTGTTGTTCAGCGCGGAGGGCGACATGCGACAAGCGATCAATAATTTGCAGAGTACTGCTTCGGGCTTTGGATTTGTGAGCGGTGACAATGTTTTCAAAGTGGTTGACACTCCTCACCCTCTTGTGGTACGCCAGATGCTGAACTCAAAAACACTAGAGGAGGCACTCGACCTGTTGGAGGACTTATGGGAAAAAGGATACTCTGCTGTCGATGTTGTGACCACCATGTTTAGAGTGGCAAAGACATTGGAGCAGAGTGAGATGCGCCGGTTAGCGCTAATTAAAGAAATCGGCGCTACTCATTTACGCGTTCTGGAAGGTGTGAATTCTAAACTACAAATTGCCGGCTTGCTGGCAAGACTAGCTGCGATTACAGTGTAGCTCTCAGCTCGTATAAAAAAAATTAACTGAGATGCGACCAATACGTGCATTTCTATAAGTTTGCAATCATAGCGCCGGGACTTGCCACGCAAACACAACCAAACTCAATATTAATATGATACAATACCATGTAGGTCCGCTGCTGGGAGGCCCCTGCCAGTTGCAGAATGCGTGTATTATCGTGGGCCCCCATACTGATTCTGTGCGCATAAATATCCAGACAGCGTAAGAACCAAACAACCAGGTCGTCAACGCATGCGCAAACACTCCCAGCGACACTGAACCTAGCGGACGGCCTGCTCGCCATGCTATGAAACCATGGTGAACATGGGCCATGCTAAAGTACAAAGGCGTCACAAATAATTTAAAGGTAAGTGTCTCGTCTCGTGACAGTGCAAGAACTGCACCACGATATATTATCTCCTCCGTCAGAGGCCCTAAGATGATATCCCGCATGAGCTCTAGGTTCGAATCGGGGATTCGCCCTTCACCTCTTAACAGAGGCCCAGTAAACAAAATCATTGTTAGTGAAATCGCTTTGAAGGTTTTGATTAATGTGTATTTAATGTCTTTTGGATACAAGCCAGCGAGTTGCACCCACCCATCTCCAACCATTATCGGGAGGGCTGCGACGACGATCGCGGTATAGCACGAAACAACAAGTAGCCGCGCACGAATTGTAGCTGGATCATCTCGTGCGCGCCGTGACGAACTGCTGCTATACACAGCTACAACATACCCCGCTGAAATTAGGAAAGGCAGCATCAGTACGAGCACGTAAACAACGTAAGCGTCAATGGCCTGGCTTGCAGACTTAGCTGGCGTCCCACCAGCTGAGCTTTTGGCGGTTCCTGAAGCACCTCCAAATGCTGGGAATATGCTGGAACTCAGCTCAGAAGATATTGTTTCGGTGGAAACACTAGCTGAGGTCGTTGAAAGCGCTCTGGCGAAAGTTGACAATCTCGCCGAGCGGTCGACCGTTTTCGAAAGAGAAATCGCTATTTTATCACGAGAGATGTCCGAGCTGGAACGCAGGTCGTCATCTTTACATTATCGCTTAGCAGCCCGAAAATCAGCCGAATCTGTTCTGACACCTATTGTGGCCGAGCTAGCTCTGCCGCCCGCGATCATCCGCGAGATCTGGCAGGGGTCCATTGGACCGCAGTGGCGAGCGGCTTTGAGCGTATTGGATCGTTCTCGAACTCTACCCATTGGCGAAGAGGAGGGCCGAGCGAGCCGTGAATCTGCTCGACTCCGTAAGCTTGTTCTCTCGCGTGCCGCTCAGCGTGCGAAAGACTGGTGGATTATACAGCTGCGGAAACTCAGAAGACCTCTAATGGATGCTCAAGTTGTACAACAGGATCTTATAAACAATGCGGCTGTTTTTGCGTTCCTTCTCCGCCGGGTACCTCGGCTTGCCGTGGCACTACGTCAAGCATATACAAATACAGTCCGCTGGTACTATAGAATGCTGTTTTTCAAGTATGGAGACTGGCTCGCAAAACAGCCTGTGACTCCAGCGGGTCCAACGGAGCTGTTGGGAGACGTAGCTACAAAGTTGTCAACTCCGCGGGGTTTCTTTGGAGGTGCCTCGACTACAATGACAGCGGCTTCAGAGGCTTTCTCAGTAGGGTCTCGACCTGGTGTTTTACTGGAATCGGGCACCCTTCCTCGAAACCACAATTATGTTTCGCATCACGTTGAGATTTATGTTCGGAGCCTTGTTGTCACTCTTGTCGATAGCGCACGCATGGAAAGAGAGGTTCTCGAAACCCTTTACCCCACATCGCCTGTTTCGAATAGTGAAGAGGCTGCTGGTATTGATGATTCTGTTGCAGATGTTTCAGTAGCAGACATAACTGTGGGCACAATCAGAGATGAGAGCACTGACAATGGCAATGTAGATTCAGAGGGTGGCCCCGACGATGCTCTTAAAGCTATTTTCGATCCAGTTCTTGTGAAGCTTGAATCAATCTTGAAACGATGGATAGGAGAAATCCAGGATCCGTTTGCCTTGCTTTTGATAGATCGCCTCGTAACAGATTACTGCACTACTTTCCCTAGCTTCTTAGGGTTTGTCTCCGGGGTGAAGAAATTGATCTGTATGCAATTTAGTGAGGTCGTCGCCCGTCATTCCCAGTCTATCGAGGCAGCATCTTTGAAGCCTGTAGCTCCTCAACAACCGGGGCCGCATCCGCTCACACAGCTCACCGCTAGCCTTCTCGCGGGACTTTTACAACTATGTCCAGCTGAACGCCCAGCTGATGAGATGGTCTCGTCGTCACTTAGAGGCTTGGCTGAGGCGTACGAAATGTATATCACCAAGCTCGGGTCAACCGATACTGTACGATACACAAATTATTTTGTGCTCGCTGCAATTATAGGCGATGTCCCGGGGCCATTGTCTGCGGAGCTTGCAAATCACTTCCAGCTACTAGTTGATGCATATAATCCCAAATAATTTAATACTACATGGATGCCGTCTTAGTCTCAAGCTCTTCTGTACAGAGCGTATCCTACTAGCACCGACATTGCTGCGACGCCCACAGCAACGCTAAAATTGGTGATTGGAGATTCTTCGGCAACCTCTTCTATTTTTGGAGTCGCCGGTCCAGGGTGCATTGCTGATTCTACTAGCTGCACAAATAGAGCGCTCAACGATGACGGCCACTCAGCAGACACGTGCAATGGAGCAGCAAGGCCTAGCTGAGACGTGTAATCGTCCGGTTGAACGACGCAACGCTGTTGCTGGCGATCCTGATCTGCTTTGAGAGCAGCGAATACCATCGGCAACTGGTCAAGCTGCGGATATCTTGTTCGGAGGTCGACAAGACGTGCAAACGAGTCAGGATCAGAAGAGTCGTAGCACATACAGACTATATCACATTCGTGCAGCTTCTGTGAATTTTCCAGAGTTGCCTCCTCAACCTCCCCCAATTCTTGGCAAATCAAGTAGCACTGCTTTCCTCCTGGCATTTCCACCGAGTTGACGACAGTTTGTTTCTGGATTGTGGGAGAATATGAGCTGTGGAATGGTTGGTTAAGAAACGCTGACAGTAAACCTGACTTTCCGACACCATCCGCTCCCAGTACTAGGCAGTTAAATATTTGGCGATCCTGCACAGTTGAACTTCGATAGACCATTGAGCGCGGGTTTCGTTTTCGGGCAGCCTTTGTGACTCTGACAGCTGACACTATGGGACCATACTTTGACTCGTAGCCTAGCATCGCAATATAGGCTAGGGTCTGTTGGTGGTCCAGAAACACGAACATTGACCACTGTGCCAACCATCCTTGTAAGGTAATATAACCGCTTTCGTTTCGGACAGTAGATAATGGGAATTCAACTTCGCGCCAAAGCTTTGGCAGCCCCGGGGTGGGCGTGAAAAGCCTTTCTAGCTCGGAGTTGCAAAGTCCACCGTCGTTGTCTTGGTCAAAGAGCGTGAATAAATCCACAAGAAACTGGTAGCCGTCCGGGCTAAGCTCGACACGCTGCTGAGGTCCTACATCTAGAGTGGGATGGAGGAATTTATCATCAAGGCTGAGGCTATCAGTATAGTGGAATCGACGCAAAATACCCCACAGCGTTTCGTGGCGACCCTGTTCGCAATATACTTGTCCTAGCGACAAAAATCCCTCCAGCGAAATGCCTTTGCCAAGTATATATAAGCCATCGCCGCGATCCGATAGCATATCATGAATCTCCTGAAGTTCCTCTGAATCTAAGGAGGATTGGAAGCATTGATATTGCAATTGGAGAAACTCGATGTCCGTAAGGTACCCAGTCTGGTCTTGATCACAAATGAAAAACACCCGTGATAGCGCTGAAACTGCTAGCGGCTTGATCTTACCTTCCTTGGAATCAAATAATGGTGCAAGAGGAAATAGATATGTTCGTTGGCACAGGTAGAATGCCTCATTTACGTTGTACTTTTCACCCGCGGACGTGCGTATAAAGCTCTCGATCTCCTTAAATTCCCGCATTGTTTCAATGATTTCATCGTCCTCCGCTGCTGCATTGACATAAATATCCATTTTGTTCTGGCATAGCACAACAGGTAAATTGACGCCCGAAGATCGCAAGAACGGGAGCCAGAATAGAGAAATTCGCTCCATAGTATAATGGTCAGAATACACCAACCAGATGACGTTCGCTTGCCTCAGCTCAGAGAGTAATTGCGGCCGACGGCTCAGCTGAGGAGATGTATCAATTACCGCAACAGTGGTGTCACCGCGAGGAAAAAATAGCGGGGGAAGCACATCCTCTATGTTGGGTACGAAACGATCCTTGATGAGAGTGGTGATCAAGCTAGACTTCCCTACACCATCATCTCCGAGTACTACAACTCTCATGCGAAACCCTAAGAACCCAGCGACCTAGTGAACTCAGTAACCCGATGGCCCGGTGACTGGCTCTACCTCACTTTCGCCTGACTAAAAGTTGTTTACCTATTGATACTGGTGTCGACGAGATGGATGACACTGTTGCCCTTATTGCAGGGAAGCTGGGGTCGTCTCAAATGCAGGAATTGCGAGAAGCATGTACAGAGATCAACAGCCTGATTGTCAGCATCTCAAATAATTCTGCGGCTACCTTAGCGCGCCGAAAACGAAGACCAGCGAAGTTGGACGAATTTTTGGTGACACAAGACAGTTTTGCCTTCAATCTTGCAGGGAGAATTGCTCTCCGTCTCGATTGGGTTCTAAAATGCGAGGAACCAGACGTTGCAGTTGCACTTATGCAATGTCTGCGCGGACTTTGCCTCGTTCACCGCCAATCTCGGTTAGTGTTCGACAATGATCATCTTATGAAGTTGCTCATTGACGGGATCGAAAGCAAAGATCCCCAACTTCAACAGGCATTCATCAATGCAACAATGGCTATACTCGTACATCAGGTTGCTAACATACGCAGGTTCGAGGCGCTCGATGGTTTACGTGTTGCATGCAACACGTTCAAACGTAGTTATACTCCGAAGCAGTCGAAACTTACACTGCTACAATTCTTATTCTTCTATCTTATACCTGAGACCCGAGTGGTCCGGGAGCAGTACCCACCACGGAAGACAACTAAAGACAAACAAGAGATGTTGGGAAGGTACCTGTCAAATGTTGATGGACTCGTGAGGCAACTGGAAACGCTTCAGCCATTTGAAACAGCTGAGATAGAGTGGTAACAATTAGGTAGTAAGCTCTCAAATATCATCCATTATGCATCTTCTTACAGTATTGATCATCACAACGTTAAGTTATTATATTGTCCCCTCCTCCGCCAGTAGATCAGTTTGTCATGATCTCGGCAGTCTTGATCTATGGCCAGCGTGGTGAAATTTTGGCGTCTCGCGTCTACAAAGATGGGCTAAGGAGAGCCGTAACCGATGCATTCCGTGTTGAAGTTATATCTAATCCTGAAAATCAGACGCCTCTTCTCACTCTTGGCTCAACATCATTCCTCCACATTCGACACAAGGATCTGTACGTGGTAGCTGTGACTCGTCATAACGTAGATGCGGCACTTATCTATGAGTTCTTGTACAAATTAGTTGACATGTGCACTGGAGATCTCGGATCTTTTGATGAGGCCTCATGCCAGCGAAACATGATCCGCATATATGAGATATTTGATGAATTAGTCGACTTTGGCTACCCTCAGTACTCGGAACTGGACGTCCTTCGCCAGTATTTAAGCGATAGTCAAGAAAGCTCACTCCAAGGTCTATCTCTAGGTCGGGCAAGCAGTGTTCTTCTGCCGATGCGGCAAGCATCTTCAGCTAACCTCCCGACGAGCTCAGAACCGTCGGTCACTCCTGGCTCCTCTGGGTCAGCTACAAAGAAGGATGCACCATGGCGTCGCTCAGATATTCGTCACCGTCGCAACGAGGTATATGTGGATGTCATTGAGGAGCTAAATATAGTTCTGGATGCAGAAGGTAAGGTGATCACATCCAGTGTTGACGGCCATATTCAAATAAAGACTCAGCTCACTGGAATGCCAACCTGTCGACTCATTCTCACCGATGCAGATATGGTCAATCCTCTGGAGGATCCGGGAGTAGAGGATCATTTGGTGCATCTTGAAGACTGCCAATTGCATGAGTGCGCTGACCATCAAAGATTCCAAGCCAGTCGTGCCATCTCATTTCTACCACCCGAAGGTGATTTTGAACTCCTGCGCTATCGTGTTACCCGTGATATCACCAAGCCATTCTTGATACGCAACGAGATCGTGGGCAGTGATGGCGACTACACTCACATAATTCACCTAAAATGTCTTTTAGACTCAAAAGTCCAGGCAACTAACGTGGTGGTCAATGTTCCAACCATTGAAACAGATCATAAAGGGTTCAAAGGGTCCAGCGGCAAGGCTAAATATCGGCCTGGTGAACACCGGGTTGAATGGCGCTTGGGCCGCGTCACTGGCGGTCTTGACGCAAACTTACGGCTCCCCTTACGAGTGCGAGGATCTGGCCCGGTTACTTTACCACCAATCACTCTCGAATTCAAGTGCTCAATGATTACCAGCTCAGGACTTAAAGTCCGACAACTCAAAGTTATGGAAGACTATACGACATTAAAGTGGGTTCGTTACATGGTTCAGTCCGGAAAATGTGAAGCACGCGTACGTCCATTCCCCATTTAGTAAATTAGAGAGAAAAAAGCACCAATAGCAACCCGATTAAAAACAGCACCGAGATACCAATGTAATATCCGTTTTGTAAATCAACTTCGCATAAAAGTTTTTAAGTTCTACATCTAAGGAGCGACCTTACTTACTGGAACGAGGACGTGAAAGCCGTGGCGGCCTGCTTGAGGGTGTTGATATCATCCTTGGTGAGCTCGCCCTTGGTGTCGATAGCCTCAATGATACCCTTCTCGTTAGCGGCTAGGTACTTGCGGAACTCAGCCTCGTAACGGCGGACGGAGTCGACAGGAATGTTATCGAGGAAACCGTTCACACCAGCGTAGATAATCGGCGCGATAGATGAAGCCGGGAGCGGGTGGTACTGGGGCTGGATGAGCAGTTGAGTGAGACGCTCGCCACGGGTTAGAGTCTGCTTAGTGGAAGCATCCAAATCAGAACCGAACTGAGCGAAGGCGGCAACCTCACGGTACTGAGCCAAGAAGAGCTTGAGAGAGCCAGCAACCTGCTTAACGGCCTTGACCTGCGCGGCAGAGCCGACACGGGACACAGACAGACCGACATTGATAGCAGGACGGATACCCTTGTAGAAGAGATCAGCCTCCAAGAAAATCTGGCCATCAGTAATCGAAATAACGTTGGTCGGAATGTAGGCGGACACATCACCACCCTGAGTCTCAATAACAGGGAGGGCAGTGAGCGAGCCAGCACCGTGAGCCTCGCTCATCTTGGCGGAACGCTCGAGTAGACGCGAGTGCAGGTAGAAGACATCACCAGGGTAGGCTTCACGGCCAGGAGGACGACGCAAAAGTAGCGACATCTGGCGGTAGGCAACAGCCTGCTTCGAGAGATCATCGTAGATTATCAAGGCGTGACGCTTGTTATCACGGAACCACTCACCCATTGCGCAGCCAGTGAAGGGAGCTAGGTACTGAAGCGGGGCAGCCTCCGAGGCGGTGGCAGCAACAATGATGGAGTACTTCAGAGCACCGTTAGCCTCGAGAGTCTGGGCGAGCTGAGCAACAGTAGAGCGCTTCTGGCCGACGGCAACGTAAACACAATACAGCTTCTTAGACTCATCGTTGCCGGCGTTGAGGGGCTTCTGGTTGAGGATAGCGTCGAGAGCAATGGCGGTTTTACCAGTCTGACGATCACCAATAATCAACTCACGCTGACCACGACCAACAGGCACAAGGGCGTCAACAGCCTTCAAACCAGTCTGCATCGGCTCGTGCACAGAGCGACGAGGCAGAATACCAGGTGCCTTGAGCTGAGCACGGCGGCGCTCCTTAGCGTTAAGGGGTCCCTTGGCATCGATGGGGTTACCGAGGGCATCCACGACACGACCGAGCAGCTCGGGGCCAACAGGGACATCGACGATTGAGCCAGTGCGCTTAACGGTCTGACCCTCGCTAACGAGAGCATCAGAACCGAACAGCACAATACCCACTTGGCCAGCTTCGAGGTTAAGGGCCATACCCTTCACGCCCGAAGCGAACTCGACAAGCTCCTCAGCCTGCACCTTGTTCAGGCCGAAAACACGAGCGACACCATCACCGATGCTCAGCACACGGCCAGTCTCATCGAGCGAGGCTTCGGCCTGGATGCCGCGGATACGCTCCTCCAAAATGCTGGAGACCTCAGTCGGCGCTGCCTTAGCATAGTGGCGAACACCGGTAGCGCCGACGGCACGAGGCAGCCGGGCGTGACGCAAAACACTGCGGAACATATTGTCTGAGTGGTAGGTTGGCAGGATTTGTCGGTGATTGGCTTGCTAAGCGGCTCGAGGGAAGATCCAGGTGATTGGCTGATGTGTGACTTTTGATTACTACCCTGCTCAATCTCACAGAGATCCGCGAGTCTTGGGAGATACGCGTCACTTCCAGCTCCAGCCATTTCAAAAAAAAAATTTGAAGACAGTGATCGCAGTGGTAATAGTGTGTAGGGCACTCACGGCGGGTTTTTTCAGATTTTGGCATGTGAATCAAGTTCATATCGTCATATACCAAGGAGCCGTGTTACGCATAATTTCAAAGATTTTGTGGGGAGTTGATTATCCTTGGATCTTGCCGCTGAAACAAAGGCCGACTGGCCAGTAGCCACAAGGCTCTTAGATCGGCAGCATAGTTTTTGTAACTGATAATCGCTTCAGAGGTTAGATGCACATTGAGTTGGAAGATTCAAAGGCATTAATTCTTGCTCAATGGCAGAGAATGTTTAGGCTGCTCCATAATTTCAATTGCAGAGATATAACGAGACTATATGAATTAATATATTTTCGGATGTGCTTTATGACACAGTTACATCCAGTCTTCTTCAGCAATCATATACAGATTACATCGCTCCTGCGGTGCTTGTTGATGTGCGTAAAATTCTTCAGGCAAATACGAGAGTATATGTGTCAGCCAATCGCCTTCCCAGACTAAAATGTTCCGCCAGCAGCTCAAGAAGCTAGGCCCTGCGGCCTCAAAGCGCTTAAACCATCGCATGACTTACAACCCGGATCCGGAGAAGGCTAAGGCATTCCTCAGCTTTGCTCAGCACACCGAAGAACATGCGCGTGGCTCTACAGCCCTTTGGCGCAATATCTCTATCGGTTGCATCCCAATTTTAGCTGTCTGTGCATACTACGTGTATGGCACTGAAGCTAAACATGTGCACCACCTTGAGGAGCTTCGTACGGTGCCCGATGACCAGTGGCCTAAGGAGATGGAGTATCAGAATATCCGCTCTAAGAAGTTCTATTGGGGTAACGGTGACAAGACCCTGTTCTGGTCATTTGCGAACCACCATCAGGGCCACCCTGAAGACGAATAGGAATAGTACTAATTTCTCTAAATTAACTTTCGTTGGTCCAAATTCTACATTAAATATAGTGCCTGCACTATGTCTACTTTCATTTAGGGGGTCGCGCTGAAGACAAAGAGGTTGTTTGTTGCAGCAATAGCGACTGTATTCTCGTACGGGTGCCAACTCAAATTCAAAATGTTTTTGCGGAAGTCGACCTGTCTACGCGGTCTTCGCATCATTCCCACGCCACGCTGCCGGTCGCCGCCCACACCGCCAGCGCGTTTACGGAACGCATTTTTATCCGCGGAGAGCGAGATTACCTGCTCGTCTGCATCAGGTACAAGTGCATTAGGGTAAATGAGGAAATTGTTCGAGTATGAACCTGTCATGACGCTTTTAGCATCCCCAGAACATACAACCTCGAACTTGTCGAATATTGAGTCAGTCTCGTAAGTAGCGCACAACATGTTGCGAATGTTATCATGAACTCTGATCGTCTTTAGAGGTTGTCGGTCCATATTCACATCCCATATTTTAACTGACATGAAATCACGAGCAACAATATACCGACCGTCAGAACCGCTGAATTTGATGTCGGATATTGATGAAGTGATCTCAGTGAAGAATGAATCTTGCATAGGATCCCACACATCCTCATATATTTTTGCGTATTGATCACACAGCGCACGCTCGCGCATATCGGCAAGCCTAACATTGCCCTTGCAAGTAGAGTACATGAAGAGGTTGCAGCTGGTGGGATGACATTCTGTGGCTGTAATCACCTCGGTTAACTCTTCCATAGATGCAGGTCTTGTATCGACAATATTGAAGCTTTGACCAGGAACCTCCAGATTCCACAAGTTTATACGCAGATCGTCGCTGCTCAAGAATGTCTCGTTATCGCTGTTCACGCTGATCGAGTTAATATGGTATGTGTGTCCATTAGAAAACATGCGTCTTGGCGTAGTCGCCACTATTTGATCATGCAACGTAGAACGGGGCAACCTGAGCTTAGATATATCCATGCCCTCAAATGCCTTTGCAGGAATACGATCGGTGGCGTTATTCTCAGCTACAACCTTGATATTCTTGGAAAAAACTTTCCAGAGCTTGATAGTCTTGTCATTCGCACTTAGCAAGAACAAAGCATTGTTCTGCCGTCGACACCACTTGATCTGGTTGATTTTTTCCTCAATCTCAAGGGACTTCAAGTAGTCAAATTCACGATCGTGGCTCTGAAATTCGGTGAGAAACCTATATTCTGGAGTACCCTGCTGTCGTTGAAACAGTACGACACGGCCGCCACGGTCTCCAGTGGCGAGAAAATCGCCCGTGTGATCAAACTCAACTGCGCTAATCACGTCGCTTTCAGAGATACTATCGATGTCGCTTTTGTCGCCAAAACATTGACTAAATCCCCAATTTCCAGTATCGCTATCCTCGGGTTCGCGCTTTTGCCTCATATTTTGAGAGATGGATACTAGGTCGGTCGTTCGTGAAGCGTGGAAAGAAAGGTTTCCGGGGAGGGCCCCTTGGTAATCACAAGCTGTATCGCTGACACACCGGGTACAGCCTTTTCCAGCTGTCGCAGAAGACTATATATACCGTGTGTGGGGTTAGCTCCTCGAATGCCCTTGCTTTAGATTTAACGAGCCAATCTGAAATTTTTTTCAAAGGCTGCTCTTCTACTCTTTAATCCATTGTATTCAAACTAAGTTCCTATAAAAAATTTTAGGCTGAATGTCAAGGATGTCCTAGCGTGCTTCCAAAGAAGGCTTCCCCAATTGGGTTGAGCTTTTCATAAAATTTCGAAGCGGTCCTGAAACAACCGGAGAGCATATGAACTAACTGACTCACTGGATATGAAATGCTCTACTCTGCCGTGAAAGTGCCACGTGAGTTTTTTCATAATAGCATATTACGCAGAGTTAGAACCCGTCAGTGTATATGGGATCTGACCGTTTGGAAGGGCTGAGCGGCCGAGGCGGGCGCGGTGGGAGTAAAGCGGGTCGCTTTGCGCCCAACATGGTGTCGAGGCGCTCAAAAGAACAGCGAGACAATACGGCCCCAGCAATAAAGAGCGAGCACCAGAGCGACAACATAGATTCTGCAGCTCGCTCTGCTCCCAAGCGCCGCCAGCAGCGCCATCAGGGCACTCGTCAAGAAGCAGCTGGACCATTGGCTGCACCAAGTGCCCCGGACAGAATGCCTTCAAGAGGATCCTCCTTAGGAATCTCTCGAGGCTCCACTTCAGACGGAGCAGGTAGATTGAGTGGCTCTGTCACGACGCCATCCGCTCCTCGTACAACCGCTCGTTTGGCATCGTTGCAGAATTCACAAATCAAAGCTGACCCCGAATCTCTTGCCGCTGAATTTAGTCGAATCGATATGGCGGATAATAAGCGTTCAGAGGCATATTTCCCTCTAAGGGTACCAACTGCTACAGCAGAAGTAGATGCGGATTCTTCAAGCGTCGAGTTACCGAAGCTTCATCAAGGTCCACTGTATCTGGTCCAGCTGCCAGACCTAGGTCTGGACACACGCAAGTTTAGCTCCCCGAATCTTAAAACTGAGGAGGAGAACGATGGGCCTGCACCTGAAAATATGTCAATAGATGCCCCTCCGTTCCCTCATGCGAAGCTGGGAACGCTGCGGTACCATCAGTCTGGTCGCATGTCGATGCTCATTGGTGATATGGTCATGGAAGTTACACCTGGCACGCAAACTTCAAGCGTTGAAGACGCAGTTCTGATTCAGAAGAATCGAGCAACTCATGTCGGAGCCATCGAAAGTCTACTTCTTACTGTACCTGACTTTTAAAAGCACGCATAAATGGTATATCGCCTGCGATACATAAATAATTGACTAGTTGCGCATGGTATTGTGCCTACCCCAGATTGGCCGACTAGGCCAATGCAGCGAGGGCAGCAGCCTCAAGTCGCTGTGGGCTCTAGGCTGCAGCCTCGGCCGAGAGATTCTCCTCCAATGAGTTGCTCTATACAAAAATGTTCTCCCCGGTACAATGTCCTCGTTGTCTGCAGATATATCAGTGGTGTCAGTGTTATCATTGCTACTTGCAATATCCTCAGCTGGCTGCAAAAGGTCAGCGCGGCAAAATGGACACACTGAAGCTGAGCTTAAGAGCCAGGGATCAACACAAGCAGAGTGGAATTTGTGTGAGCAAGGAAGAACCCTTAGAATCTCATCATCTTGAAATTCCTCAAAGCATATAGGGCACTGATCTTCGTCTTGGTATTCATAGATACCTATATGAGAAGCTGGAGTTGAAACATCAATGTTCTCTGACCTCTGCTCATATGGGAACGCGAGCTCGTTGAAACTGCCACGCGAAGGAAGATATAAGACAGGCTCGGGAGCACGAAGAGCCTCTGTATGAACGCTTACCCTTGACACTGATAACGAGACAGAAGACTCAGCTGCCTCTGCGTGCACCAGATCCTTCATCTCTCCATCATTTTTCTCAGAGGGCGCATTTCCAGTGCTTTCTGAACTCTCGACATCAAATTCCGACTCTTTGGGTCGCGAAACTCGCACCAGGGGAATCGAGTCCAGGACTGCACGAGCAAGCCCTCGTGCGCATGTAGCATAGTCCGGAGGGTTGGAGGCAGAGGTATCACCAGTGCGTCGCCAGAGCATATTATAGCGCTCCGGATGGCGCTTGATCCGAACGATGGCACACCCGAGAATAACTATCAGCACTACCGCTACCACAGCGGTAGCCACATATAGGGCTATAAGAGCAGTGCGACTCGATTTGTTTGAATTGAGATTATTGGATGAGTTCACAATGGATGCGGTAAGAAGAGGCGTGTTGGAGGAGAGAATTGCTACAGTCTGCAACGAAGCTGCGGAAGTGAGCATGGTAAATAGGTTGGGAATCGACGTTTTCAGCCACTGTTGGCTGGGGTTAATATCGCAGCCGGCAGTACCGGGGCTGTAAAAAACCGCACATGGGACGCCAAAGGTCTGAACTTCCGCAAGAACCTCATCAAGGACTGTGCCGTTTTGCGAGCAATCGATAAATGGTATGCCGGAAACGCTGGTGAGCTTGATGCCAGTCGCCATATAAAATTGAGTATTCTGGCACTGTGCAAGCGAATCAACTTTGGTTATAGGGGAAACTCCCACCATAGCCTGTGACGCCGAAGAATCATTGTCCAAGATCAAAAGTGAATACTTCGTGTTATTGGCGTCAGGTGGCGAATCCGTTGTTTCGACTGGACTAACAGTGACGACATCACTTTTCCCCATCTTGCTCCTGTGACAGGGATTGAGCTTTCACCGTTGCGCTGTGCCAGGTAATATCGTGGGTAGAGGCTCAGCAAACCTTAAATTCGTTCGAAGGAGCGACAACGTACCCGTCAATTAACAGAGGTAGACGCTGTTCCTGGAATGTTTTAAATCCACACAGAGATATAACTCACACTTGACAATGAAGTGTGCGTGGGGGTGTGGTGATGCCGAGTCCTGCTCAGAGTAAGGGCAAACAGTAGATTGAGATATAGGCTATGGTGACACGCATAAAGTCGCCGTTCTTTGCTCCTACTACAGTTCTTCCAAAACCTTACCGAACTCAACCTTAGTGAATGTGACTGGTTTAGCAGAACTATAATGTAATACGACTCTATGATACCGTAAGGGCTCAATTTGCCGCCACGCGGACGATGACACGTCGTCCCACCTTCAGACGAGGCTGAAGCATGATTACCCGTCTGGGATGCTGTGACGCGTGACTAAACTCCTCTTGACTTCTTCATATCCTCCTGTATCACTCTATATGGTAAGCCTAGTCCTAAGCCTCAATCTACCAAACCTCACACTATAGCGCAACCAATGCCGCTGTTGGACTATGCCACTTACCTGGCTGGGTACATGCCACGCCACGATGTTACTGCTCAGACAAGATGCTTCACCTACTTGCAGGATGTCATAAAGAAGCTCCAAGATAGGGCAGCGGCAGGGGATAAGTTTGCTAAGAATGAAGCTGCTGTCTTCACAGATATCAAGAACATGATCGACGTTGCATCCGGCTCAATGAGGCTCGATCGAGCAACGACTTTCTGGAAATACTGGGATAAGAACAAGGAGGCGATAATATCGCAAGGCGAAAGTACAAAGGACAACTACAAGATTCAGGATAAAATTGGCGAGCTGGAAGAAGGCAGATATTTCCCCAACTAATCAGCATCTAATTTTTTACTAAATTATTTATTTAGACTCAGGTCATTTTCACCAATCGGCATAGACGGGCATTTGGTCTCTCGGATATGGACGGGAGGTCGCTTCTCCGATGCCGAAATGCGTGGCTCTGTTTCATGTCACATGCCGGCTGCGCATTATGAACGGATCTAAGTGTAGGAATCTTACCGGGACTTATAAAGTCAACAGGTGAAAAAAAAAAAAGTTTCATTCATCGTTATTTACAATCGTATAAATATGTGCCTCCGCGGGCCTTAAATTTTAATATCGCCCAACCTCGAGATCCATGAGCACCTCTTGAGCATCGTCGTCGTCACCCTCAACGTGCTCAACAACTTCATGCTTGAGCACGTCCCAAGTCTTCCAGAATCGTGAAGATGAATCTGGATCCGCCCTATTCACTAAATCAGTCATTGCGTACTTGGCGTCCATTAACCGCTTCTTCAATCGCATAAGCCTTCTTGCGTCTGCTTGCATAGACACTAGCGCGCGGGGACTAACAGAGCCGCTTGAGCCAAAAATCTCTTCATCCGATCGTGGTGAGTCCGGGGCACACTGGAATTGATACATCTCTGTTTCTGCTTGCGACGTTGAGTCGCAATATTCGGCCCAAACGGCATCTATCGCCATCAAAAGATAATCGAAACATCTCTGTCGAGCTTGGCGATCTGACTCTGGAAGTTCCACGGAACGTCTTCGCTGTGACGGACTGGAAAAAGGGCGGTCATTATTCTCAACGTCAAATCCTGGTCCGACGCCAAGAACAGGGCTGTGTGGAGCGCGGGTCGCGAAAATCTGGGTTAAAGAACCACGGCGGTGGACTGATGGCGCCTGCGCCATTGTACGCCGCCTCTTGCGCCGACTTAGTGATAAAATGGTGGAAACATCTGCTTCATCATCGCTAGACACTGTAGTGTCTCCCACGAATGTCGTGAACGCTCTCGGCTGCATAGTTTCTGGGTTAGGGTGTGACTGTTGAATCATGCTGTTTGCAGTTCTGTAGTTCTGATGATGTAACAGAATTACGATTCAATGAGAATTGTGCTGATGTAATATTGGACACGTAAGCAGAGTAATTTTCTGGCTCTCGTGACAGGGGGTAGAGGGGGGCCAGCGTGGCGCTAGTGGCGACTAGGGTCTGAAAACTGGCAAACTTTGGCAGGTAAAGGGGGCTTAAAATATGCCAGGAGGAACCCCGTGAGATTTTTTCTTTGGATACCAAGTTAAAACAGAGAACTCGGAGTGGAAGGTCAAGCAACAGAGCAAGACGATGGAGAGCTCTTGGGGGGGGAGGGGTTTTGCCACACCTTCCCTCAGTCAGTAGCAACTAGAATATAATGTAAGAAAGGAAGCTGAGTAACATGTGCGTATCTGGTAATTTGTCGGATATATCATGTAATTATTAGAAGAGGTAGTCCACCAATGCAGCTTGAGCTTTAAGTGGCTCCAGCCGCTGATACTCAGGATATTTTCATTCTGTGCCAATAATAAATCGCCCATCTTTATATATTGGCCCTCTAAAGTGTATATTCTCGAGGCGAATGAATCAGTTACATCACAGGATATTCCACGCATCTTCGACGCCATGACAGAACTTCGAGCATGCAACAGAGGCTGATAACGGATATTTTGACACACCGATTTTTTCATCAACAAATTCATCTGCAAAATCGTCTTTTCCACGAGCGATTGCGCCAACAAAGACGCAAAGTGATTCTCCTTTGCCAAGCTTATTTTCAACGTAGTCCTGCACTCTCGTTACAGGCGCATCCGAGCTGAGAGTAATCTTTCTGCAGTTGTGAGGCAGGTGGTCTGTGATAGGGTTCTTGATCACTCTTAGGAGTTTATCCTCGCTATTGACTGAGCGGATAGATAAGCGATGAAGCAACTGAACCATGAGACCGCTGAATCGCTTGAATGTACGCGGAATGCGGACACTCGGGTTGACTTCAATAAGAACTTCACGAGCAGTGCGTATGTATACCTGGAGCTTACCCGCTTTGTTGATGGGTGAGTCAAGTAGAGTRAGCAGGCACTGATGGGTGATATCTGGCCGTACGTCACTGACGTCCCGCCCAATTTTGCGCAGAAGGCCTTGATGGTCGTCACAATTGAGGAGAGCATATCGATCTCCCGAGGGAGATGAAATGCGATGGGTTTCAAGACAGGCCTGATCAAGAACAACTATCAGTCGTTGCGTATCCTTATCTTTCGAGGTAAGTGGCTTAGGAGCACGAGGAACGTCTGGTAAATTGTTGACGTCGTCTTTCATTTTGACATGCCCTATACCAGAGGTGTTGTAGTTGACCTTGAAAATTTCAGCTAGGTAATCTGTGACCCGCTTTCCACTCCACCGTCAGCATTTCCACGTTACGCACAGTGACGCGTCCACGTCAAAATGGACGATTCGTCCGACGACGAATTTCCACTAGCTCCACTTCCTCCGGATAAGCGAAAGGAATGGGAGGCGCAGCGATTAAAGGCCACTGCAGGTGCCAGCTGTGAATCTGTTAGCACGGCTTGTTCTATCAACAATACCATCAAGGACGCCCATTTAGCGCCCAACAATGCGAGTCGACAAACGCCAACCCACAGCCGTACTCTAAATGATTTAAGAGGCGAAAATGCTCTGCTTCGCTCGCAGCTTGCAGTCTCGGATCAGCGGCACCGTTCAGAGCTCACAAAAGTCCTAGAACAGAACTCTCGTGCACGCCAGGAAAATGATGATAAACTTGCTCAGCTACGGCGACAGCTTGAGGAAAACGAATCTAAGCTGAAGTTTTTGATGGTCGAGCTCCGTGCGGCCTCCTTGCGGGCGCAATCTTCTCTTAGTGGTCGTTCCGCTCCCGCTCCATCTCAGATTGAAGAGCGACACCAGCAACCCCAGCCCTCGATGCAATCGACTCAATCTCTTCCTCAAAAAAATCTTCGGTCCGCATCTGCAACATTCAGCGATGGATTTGTGATGAAACGGCCGAGACTTGCTCCTTCGACACACCAGCCCATTGTCGTGGCGTCACCACCAAGTCCTGTCCCATTGTCCCAGACATCTGCTAGCTTACACCCTGAATTCTTGGTTCCGAGAAAGGATCCAAATGGCGATCAGCGAGCTGATGTTGTTCTTGAAGCGCTCCGCCGACAGCCGATCGTAGATTTGCACTCTTTGGCCAAGCTTCGAATGCCCGACACGGCCGAGCCTACATTAGAAAGAGTGATGGGAATCGAACATCGAGGCCAGAATTTGGGCCAAATTGTAATTTCAGCTGTTTCGACGCCTGACCTAGTGGAGAAACTAATGGGGTTGCTCGAAGATAGCAAGTTTTTATATTCACCGTATATTTTGTCCCTCCTGTGGAAGCTCCCTGTTGAGTTGCTGCGACTACAGGCAGTCATCTCGCAGTGGTTGGATGATCTGGAGCCCTTACCGCAGATTTCTGATACTAGCCATGAGCTGCTAGTGGATCGTATACTAGCGGTGCGACTCACTTCCATCCTCTATGCGTTCGACCTAATCCGCGAAAGAACTGATCTTTTATCTCAGGATATTGAACCTCGCTGCTTGGAGAGGGCAATCAATAGCGGCAATGCACGTGTGGCTATGCGTGCGGCAGAGTTGGCTACCCGCACTGACTGCAGAGTCCAAGTATCAAGTCATCGGATACTCCTTGGTCGTCAAGTCGCACCCCCTCCGACACTGGAGGATCTGTTCGGTGGGCTCATAGATGGCGGTCCTATTCATGCAACCAGCCTTGCACTCTATTCACCCTCTTATTTGTCGGTCTCGCTTGTTGGACTTGTTAATTCAAAATTGAGGAAGATATCAGCGGAGGCACTTTACGATCTCAAAGTGGCAGCTATCGCAATTTCTCAGCGGCCTGAATTCCGCTGGCCGGGTGCTGTTCTTGAAACACTCATGATGGAGGTCGAACGGCCGTCGGACGTCCAACAGCGCAGGTTAGTGGCCGCTTGCATACGTTATTTCTGGATGTATCTGGAAACCGACGATGACGGTCCTGATTACAGTGAACTTGCAGTGTGTGCTGCTAAAGTAAGGTCCGGTGCAGCTGGTCCCGTTAGCATCGTCACAAAAGTTCAGGCATCGGACCTCCTACACCGATGTCTGGGACCTGCCGAAGTAGACGAGCTTGCCCAGCTCTTCGGCTCTCTCTGAGTAGGCATCTTGCATTTTGAACTCAAAAAAATGGCGACTATTTCAACATAATTATTACTATGTAATTCTGTGAGTAGCTCCTTCTCGTGTTTAATAAAAAGCCGAGTGAATTCAGTCACTGAAAACGGGTGGGTTAGCCCCATCTTTGTGAGCTGGCGCTAGGTTGTTTGCCGCAAGAACAGCTTCCTGTTGAGACCCAGAATTGGAATCAAAGTATGGCACTTCTGCATGTGAAGCAACGCGAACACCATGTCGTCGTGCGGGGTAGAACCCAAATGAGGCAGAGTGCATGGTGACCCGATTATCCCATACAGCGACGTCATTGGGCTGCCAGGACCATCGTACAGTTGTGTTGACATTTGTTGCTTGAGTGTCATACAGAAGCTGTAGAATTGCCTTTGATTCTACATCAGGAACACCAACAATTGAGCGTGTGAATCCAGGGTTTACGTATACAGCTCTCCACCCAGTTACTGGGTTCACTCGGATAATGGGGTGCTCCGTGACCAAAGGATCACGCCGGACAGTATTTCCAGCTTTCTGGGAACCAGCAGCCTGTTCTACTCCCGAGTGTGTTGCGGTTTTTTCCGTAAGGTATGTCTGCAGTTCCGGGCTGAGTGCGTCGTATAATCCGTAGCCGCTAGTCCACAAAGTATCACCACCAACATCCGGACCACTAAGTACTTTCAAGGAGGTTACTGAGGGAGGCTGCTTTTCGTAAGAAACGTCTGAGTGCCATAGCTTTAGCTGTGATACTCCGAAGTTTGGAACTCTTCTCTCATTCGAGTATACAACATGGACATCTAGCAGCTCGGGATCTTGCGCTGCGGCCTTGGGAATTGCAGTCGTAGCATGACGGTGGAGCTCTCCGAAGTGGCGACCCAATTCAAGTTGCTTGTGGATGTCAAGTTCTTCTTGTTTTCTGAAAAATGCAACTCCTCGGAAAGCGACTAATCGCGCGAGCTGGTCCCGCTGAGCTTCATTGAGATCTGCTAAACTCACACCGTATAGCACTGTCCCGAAAAGAGGTGTCAGGTGCTCTATTTTTGTGGCTGCGGCAAAAAGATCCTTATAGCCTGGATCGGCGTCGAGTCCGCGGTCTTCGTAATGGTGGTACTGGAGAGGATCCCACTTAACATCTGGCCATGAGGGAAGTAGAGAGTCGAATTCATATCCTTCTCGGTCTTGTCGCTCATTCTCGGCGATAAATAGTTTTGTTATGTCTACGGCAATCTCTGGGGGGGTCGTCCTCCAATTGGCTTGGCGGGGCCGGGCCGGAAGCTTGCTAAGGTCGGAACCCGCCTCCAAGGTGGTTCCCCTCAATTGCGCTGAATGCGAGGTCACAACAGTGGTAGTCATATTTTTGATTAATTCAAATTATGTTCTACTGGCATTATATCTCTATAAATGACACTTCTCACCATTTCACGTGCGCTAGCGCCACGGTTGGACACGTGATCTTGCTTGATTGTGGCGGGAATCGCAATCCAACCGTTACGACGCATCCGTAAAAACGAAATACGATATTGCACAATCACATTTATTATACAATCGCTTGTCTATACCGAAACTTGTCTTGTCACGTGATCTTACCCCAGACTTTAGCCTGGCTCTGTTGTAACGCTCAGAACAAGCTGGCAACTCTGACACGAGTTGATTTATATCGGATCCTACTAGGTACATCTTTCTAGTGAGCCTATGACTTCCTTCATGACAATATCACCGATACTCTCGAGCCAGTTCTGATGTTGGTAGAGTATTCGTTCCAGAGCTTCAGTGAATGTGTGCGTAGACATCGTGTTTACGTGCAATTCAAGCATGTCAAATGCAAGTTCTGTGGATTTTTGAAGTTTCTGAAGCGATTCCTCGGTCCGATAAATCGCCAGACGGGCCAAGGGGCTGATTTTGTCGATGCTAAAGTCACCATGATCTTCATCAATGACATCGGCATTAACTATAGCGTCTAATAGAAGATGCCGAGAATCAGACTTCATTGAACCAAAATTCTGAAGCTTACTTTTTGTTGTAGGGACGGGTGTAGCTACTGCCTGGGCTTCTGTGGGCCAGTCCGCGATCGTCTCGCTGTAGCAGTCGGCTGATAACTGGCTGGTTGTGTCGATAATCTGAGAGTTCCGCAATTTATTGCACTGCCCTGATGTAATTCCTTCTTCAAGTTCCATTAGAGACAGGCCCTCGAGTTTGCTCGAAACTCCATCCGCCTCGTGTTCAATTAACAGGGAGTTCATTATGCCTCGAGGCTCTGTGGGAGAACTCGCCGCGCATCCGGCGGTGTCTCTATCAAACGCGATAATGCGATACCTTGGGATTGATTTTGAGTTCATTGAGCCGTCTCCACTCTCTGAAATGTCACCACCTGGATTTTCTTTCGTGATAGGGGGAATGCCGTTAACCGAGCGATGACCTGGGCACGACAAGCATGTATGCTTAGCAGTAGGATCTCGCACGCGATCCCATCCAAAGATTTGGACCTTACAGTTGCAGCACTCGACGTTGTCGTCCTTCTGGGCTGTGGGTCTATAGACAAACCCTGCAGCGGCCATCACGGCCGCTGTAGGGGTACGGTGGGGCCAGGCAGCGTATCGAGCTCTTAGCCTTGGATTAGTGCAAGCCACACGAGCTTTCTTGAATGATATTGTTCTTTCTTTCAACATGCCTCGCGCATCTGCGTCCATGTGAGCTCGAGACAATGCTTCGCTGTGATTGTTTACGCGCGCAGCTTATGTCATGTTCGACATTTGGCTAATGATAGGTATTGCAGTGTGATGTACTATACATAATGTAGCTTTTTGCTAGGCTTTTAATAATGTTCGGGTGTTTGATACTGTTCCTGTTGGTATCGTAAATTTGTTTACATATGCTTATAAAACAGCAGTAGCACATCAGAAGTGACCACAATTCCAATTTCAACTTACAATTTTGAGGCAAATATAACTGAGGGAAGGTAGGCAAAAAACTATAACCCGTTCTTTTTTGTAAAGGAGCTGTACTCTATTCAGCTCAGGTGTGTCAACTCTGGTCCGATTGGTACGCACAACAGACTGCGTAATCTAAGTCCTGCTAAGCGTCAGCTTCCATACACATCTTGCATGTCCGCTGATTATTGGTCTTCAAGTCAGAGAGAGGTTTGGACATTTACGCGGGAACGGCTAGAAAAAATCAGGCATGAACTCAAAGGGAAGTACAATGCCTGGGATGGAAATTTACGAATATGGATATTGGAGCAGGTCCAAAAGCTTGGCCAGCGTCTCAACAGCGGGCAGCGAGCGATAGCCACAGCTCACGTATATCTGCTCAGAATATTTACCAAGATCAAACTTGGAGAAATAAACATTCACCTTCTCATGGCTGCGGCAATATATGTCGCCTGCAAGGCAGAGGAGCAACCAGTGCATATCAGAACCGTGTATAACGAAGCTCGGGAGCTGTGGCCGAATTCAATGCCACAAGATGCCACTATGATAGCAGAGTGCGAGTTTTATCTCATAGATGAGCTTCAGAGCTGCCTCGTAGTGTTCCATCCATACAGGTCTCTCGAGACCCTAGAAAAAAGCATGACAGAGGCCACGAACGGAACTCTGGCGCTCAGCCCACAGGAACGGCAAGCAGTCTGGTCGTGCATCAACTCAATATATGCATCCGATGCACCGATACTGTTTGCACCGCATATTATTAGCGTGTCTGCTGTCTACGTTACAATTTTACTGCGACCCCAGCTCAGCACGCTCAGTCGACAACCTGCCAAGATCAAGAGCCGGATAGACATGTTGGCTAGCTATCTTGGCCGTAGTGGCATCCGGCTTGATGATATGGCTACTTGCGTTCAGGAGATTGTTAGCTGCTGTCACCGTTGGTCTACTTATAACGCTGCAACAGCTCACAATGACATTTTGGCAAATATAGCCGAGTCACAGACAGGATTTGTCCGCTAACACTATAATGAGTTTACCCTATGACCAGCATTATAATATTCGCATAGTGGCTCTTACCGGAGACCGCGCCATAGTAGCTTGTAGGACGTGTTCTAAATATATGTTGATGATTACACCTTTTAGTCTCGAGGAAGGGTCTGGCTCCTCTCAAGATCTGCGCTTACACAGACACGATTCTTCAAGAACAGCGTCTAGCAGCTGTAGATGAGCGAGCACGCTGTAAGGCGTCGCGAAATTTCGCGGCTCGGATCAAAAACTGAGAAAAATGATCCCAAGCTATCGCCCGCAAAGAAAGAACCTGTCGTTTCTGTAGACCAGTTTGCTTTAAGTGCAGCTTGGCTGCAATTACGAGCCTGTGTTGCCTTATTCGCGGGACTCGGATGTTTAGCTCTAGCTCCAGGAACATCTCTGTATTTTCGGAATTTTTTCCTGGTCGCGTATCGATATCCTGTTGGGGCTGGTAAAGGATGGGCAGATGTAGCACTACCTATAACGGCCCTCATCTTTTACGTGGCCCTACGAGCGTTTGTACAAATAGTTGTCATACGGTACTGGTTACCATATACATCAATACGGTCGCCTAAGGTCAGAGTACGTACTGCGGAACAAGTTTGGGGATTGATTTATTACACCGGCAACGCTGTGGCTGGACTGTGGCTTTTACGCTACCAAGACTACGGGTGGGACCCCCATGAGCTTTGGAAAGACTATCCCCATTATTATATCTCGCCGGCAGTCAAGGCATACTATCTAATTGCGCTTGGATATTGGATGTCGCAAATACTGACCATCAACATCGAAGCCCGTCGCTCTGATCATTGGCAAATGTTCACGCACCATATAGTCACCTGCTTCCTTATATCAGGCTCCTACGCGTGGTCTTACACTAGAATCGGACACTTGACTTTGATTCTCATGGACTTTGTGGATATCTTTTTGAGCGCAGGGAAAGTCACCAAATACCTTCGCTTTCCCAGCATTCTTTCAGATGCGATCTTCTTAGTGTTTTTGGTGAGTTGGGTTGCATTACGGCATGGAGTGTTCATTTATCAGGTTTGGTGGGGCTGGCATTACGCCCCGAGGCAGATTTCGAACCAGTGTGCCACTAGCTGGCATTCTTCCACTGAGCAGCTCTCATGCTTCAATATGCGCGCTCATGCAGTTTTTGCTCTACTCTGTCTGGCCCTGCAAGGGATCATGGTGGTATGGCTAGTTATGATCATTAAGATAGCAACCCGAGTTATCAAGGGAGGTGGTGCTGAGGATTCGCGCTCAGAAGACGAGGATGACGGCGATGAGGATGGGATTGAAAATCTGGAAGTCGAGTAAACGCTCTAAATATTGTAGTGGTATCGTTTTCTGCATGCCTCATTCATGGGGATGTCGCGACTGTCGGCTCGTCTAGAAGCTCGAGGTAGTTGTTCGGTGCGATCCCTACTTCACCATTAGCCCTCCGGCATAGCCACCACTTGTTTCGCATATCTTTCACTTGTAATATTTCTCCCCTTTGGAAGTTGATCTCGCCATCGTGAAGACTGGCCTGATAGCTAAATTTAGCTCTTGCCCGCCATTGATACTCACCAAAAGCTTCATCGAGAGAGAGGTCAGTATCAGACGGAGAAAGATGATGCAAGAACTCCTCTTGCTCTACTTCAGGTACGGTAGATGCGTGACTGCTTCTTGTAAGGCTGCGATGCCTGGTTTCTGTAACTGGATGCAGTCTAACTAAAGAACCGTCGTAGCTCAGTCCATGTCTCTGGAGCTGATCTACGGAGTATATCTGGGAAGGCTCCATCCGCTGGGGAGTCGAGGTGGCGTTTACGACAGGCATTTCCGAATAAGGCGCAAATGAAGTCATTTGCTGGCGTGAGACGGTGTCTGGCAATGAGCGCGATCTTGGATTCCGCGTGGGCTTTTTCGGAATAGAAAAAGACTCTACATACGAATGCACGGGTTCATCATGAGAAGTTCCAAGGTAGAGGATCCAAAAAAAATTGATGGTACTCAGCAATATGTTACCTGCTGCAGTAGCACCTGAAGTAACGTTATCACGCCATACAAAATTGTTGGTAGAATTTGTAGTGTACACTGTAGCGACTGAGAGCATCGATAGGAGAGCAAATCGATATTGACGAATCCGATTGCTCCAAACTGCAAAAGCTGTTAAAATAATCACCACGGCTTCGAAAGCAAGGCCCCACCAGCTGAAAACTGGGAATCTAGAGGAGTCGTCACTGTTGTTCAAAATTGACCCCACTAGTGCAATGATCCAGCCAATAACGGACATAGGCGTGGTTATGAACCAGTATGGATCGCCGAAGTTTGACCATGCACCACCCTTCATAGTCACAACTAGTTCGCGGCCACGATGCTAAAGAACTACTACTCAACAGTTATGGAGAAACTTTAATTTCGTTGCAACGTCTCATTTGGGGAATGCTGGTGGTAATAACCGCGCTATGTCAATAAAGTAAGATGCACTGAAATAATCTTACTTAGAGTTTGACATTTTAAACTTAATAGGTTGGTTTTGGGTGGGCTAATATGATGCATGTCTTAGATAAACACGCACATGCCGATAAGTCTCTATAATATTTTATGAGCTCTGTGTTAAGTTCGCAATATTTGCACCGAGGCAAAGAACCATAACTACTCCGCCCCATAAACTGAGAGCCGCAGCAGCCCACTTCACAGCCAGAATCTGATTGTGGGAGAGGGAAAGCAGCCGGTTCTCGTGCTCTGTCTGTGACAAGGACCAAACAAAAATACCGGGCAAAATAAAGGAAACAATAGTGGCGCCAGTAGACCCCACAAAGGACAAAACAACACTGAGAGATTCCACTGATATGGCAAGCACAAAGCTCAGGGCAAGAAGGATACTGGTGATCAATACGTGCTCAAATTCCGACACGACAGGCAAGGCAGTGGCTGCTTGAACCTGAGGGTGAGGTTGCTCGCTGATGAGTGGAGTTGTCTCAACTTCCGCATCCTCGCGCAGCGAGCCCTGATCCCTATACGTTCGCAGTGCCAACACAACATTCACAATTGACGCACGGGCTGGGTGGCACATGAGCGGATAAGAAAAGAGAACTAAAACCACTATCGCCACACGGCCAAGAGTTGACCAAACGGATTGTGAGTACATTGCAATAATGTTATCACCAACATAGTTGCCAAAACTCAGATAGCCAGATAAACCAACTACCACGTAGATTATAGCTGCACCTGCCATGCAAAAGGCAACTACAAATGATATTGACGAAAAAGAGTCGTTACGCATCTCATTCAACGATGAAAACATGTTCTGAGCACATGTAAATGCAAGAACTATGACTGGCAGGCTAGTGAGAATCCCACTCCAGCCACCAGTAGGCTCCACTATGCTAATTGGGCCTCTCTGATCTTGAGTATCACCTACTACCAAATGACCAACAACAATTATCAACAGATAAACAACAGAAGACAATGCAATGACGCTTGCAGTCTTCAGTGAATCTAGTGTCCTCTGAAATGACAAGGGCCCTACGATTCCAAGGGCTACTACTGACCATAGCACCCGGGAGGTCAGCCATCCATCTGGAGAAGCGCCAAAGTAAGTCGAGACCATAGGCATGAGGCTAGCATTGATAACCAGATACGAAACCGACACGCCGAAGCACTTTAGAGCTATAGCAATGTCAAACACCACGGTCATCTTCGGATAGGTTATGCGCGAGACAGTGAAAAAGGAAGCCTGCCCTTTGGGCAAGAATCCGGAACAATATCCCTGGCAAAGTAACCCAGCGCCTGTCGTAATTCCAGCCAGAAGGATGGTGCTAATTGCCAGTACTATTCCCATCTGTTTGAATGCCAACGGCAAGGCTAACATACCGGCACCAATAACGGTATTTATCAAATTAATGAGCGTTGAAGTACGCGATGCGTGGCCCGTCATCTGCTTAGATTCTTAACACTAATGAGAGTAGATTGGGCTCGCTAGCGAAGGGAAGAGAGGGGGCCCAGCGGTGCTGTGTTCGAGGCGGATGATATCATCAGGTATTCTAACGTGACCCGGGGTGATCCCTGGAAGGTTTAAGTGCCCAAGTAGCATTCCTTACGCATATAGCTGGTGTTTATGCACACTGGGCAAACAGCCTCAAAAAATATTATCAGCTTCAACCGCTATCCATCATGTCGAAGCGGGCTTCAGAATATGATCTCACGCTTCAGGCATCCAGAAAACGAGGTATAACCGAGGTTGATGTCGGAATCACCGAGTATATGAACCCGGATGCAGCGGGATTTCGCGGATTGTTAAAGCAGCGCTATACGGACTTCCAGGTACACGAAATTGCCTCTGACGGTAGTACTGTCCACCTCACTGACCTCGGAGGATGGTCGCCTAAAAAAGAGGCTATAGAGGAGAAACCAGGTAAATCTGAGAAAACTCTTTCTACAGCCGAATCGAAGCCAAAGATCGTCATTTCAGCTGAGCAGAGGGCAGATTTGGAAAGCCTACTCGGTGCTGAATTTATACGTGAGGTCGAGGAGTTTCTATCGAGAAGTGACAAAAAGCGTCTACAGACCACCGCTTCTTTTCCTGATAAGCAGGAACGAACTCGTGTTCACCAGCTTGTTCGTGAGGCTTTTAAAGGGATGTTGGCCACAAATATCAACGAGGAGCAGCAATTTATTGTGGAAAAGTCGACTCCAGCAAGATCTAAGAAGCGAAGATCAACAAAGAAGGCTGATGGCTCGGGGGCATATTTGCAATTCACACTGTACAAGGAAAACCGAGATACTATGGAGGCAATCTCAACACTATCTAGACTGCTCCGCGTCCCGCAAAGGGCATTGGGGTTTGCAGGCACTAAGGACCGACGCGCGGCTACAACTCAGCGAGTGTCTCTCCATCATGGCGAGGCTAGTCGAATCGCTGCTCTTAACGGTGCGCTTCCCCCATCAATTCGCCTTGGAAATTTCTCTTACTCTCTTGACGGCTTAAGGTTAGGCGACTTAGTGGGGAACGAATTCTGGATCGCGTTGAGAGACGTCGGCGGTGATGCTACAGAAGGGCTGAGTGGGCTGCGAGATAAAGGGTTCGTTAACTACTTTGGATTACAGAGGTTTGGTACATTTAGCGTCAGTTCACACACTCTGGGATTATTGATGCTTTGTGGAAAATACGACGAAGCCGTCGATGCGCTCTTACAACCGCAGGAGGTAACTGCAGACGATTCTCGTGCGGCCCGTGAAGAGTGGGCTCGTTCACGGGATCCAGAGAAAACACTTGAGCTGATGCCACGACGCGCTGTGGCGGAGGTAGCGGTTCTTACAGCCCTCAAAGAGAGCCCGAGCTCCTTAAACGCATTATTGCGGATTCCGCGTACGCTGAAGATGATGTACATCCATGCATATCAATCTTACGTCTGGAACAGCATGGCCAGCCTGCGGGTCAAACTCGGGACGACGGTCATGGAAGGGGACCTGGTATTGGTCGACGGGGAACCTGAAAAGGTCACCGATGTCACCAAGCACACAATATACGACGTTGTACTTCCCACTCCTGGTTGGGACGTCACTTATCCTGCTCAACTGAAGGAAGATTATATCTCAATGATGCGCTCGGATGGCATTGACCCCATGGGCCTTCGCAATCATATTAAAGAGCTCTCACTTGCAGGAACGTACCGATACGTATTCGCAAAGCCCCATTACTTGGAATGGTGGACTGTCGAGTATACCGATCCTGAGGAAGCCCTGGTGCGAACTGACCTAGAAATTCTTCAAGCATCTTCACCGTTAGAGAATGTCTCAACGGCGCATACAGCTACGGAAAGCTCTAACATAGCTGATGAAGGAGAATCAAAGAACCCGCCACCTGTGGAATCCTCCCAAAGGCTGGTACAGGCTAATGGTCCTCTGCAGGCTATTGTAATTCGGTTATCATTGGCCTCGTCTCAGTATGCTACAATGGCATTAAGAGAAGCGATGAAGGCAGAGACTGCCCGTCATGGCGACATTTATTTCGCTAAAGATGCCTATAATGATGACATTGGGAAATCACCCAACGCATGACTCTCCCGAGATTGAATGCTTGTTGGCCCTACCCACGCCAGAAAGACAGACTGCCCCAATTCATGCATTGGGAGTGAGTACGCAAGACGTTAAAACAGGGCGGGAGCCCACCGTTCGAGGTATATTCTGAGGAGGTCTTCTACCTACTCGGTCACGAAGCCCATTTTACTTGAGCAATGGGGCCGCGTATCCTGAGCTCTCAGCGACGGCCGTTGTGCGAGACATCCGCAAACGTTGCAGCCGCATCCATAGAGTCAAAGGGTGTCGGCGACCTGGCCTCTGAGTTTGATTCTGACGTACTGGGTTCTTTGGAGCCTGCTCCGTTTGTCCAGACCTCTAGAGAGCTCGACGCGGTGGACACAGTGTATTCGAAAGAATCAGCAGCTGTGGAATCACTTTCGCTGCCTCAAGCTCAAGGGAGTTCTGACTCTCGCCAAGAGGAAGTGGAACTATCTGGAGCTATTTTGCCGACAACGTTTTCCCGGGGGATGCCGCAAACGGGAGTAGCCGCCGCTGATATTCATGTTAGCAGCTGGCATACTTTCAAAGCCTGGATGGCGCCGCGTCGTCGTTCCAGTTTAGCCTCTGGGTGCGGTGTCTCAGTTACTCCACTCAAAAAATGTGGCTCGCGACCAGTTGCCGGTACAATTGCAGCGCCTAGTAATGCTTTCGGTGATAATACTACCTCTATATTAAGACAAACCCCATTGGATGCTCTGGCTGGAGGCCGCGCTATTTTACTAGCGATACCTGCGACTGCATCACTGAACGCCGTGCTTGCTCAAGTCTGTGGTGGGCCATTAGAGCGAGTTGCTGTCACTACACGTCCCGTGAATGGTGTTGTGATTGAATTTGTACACCGTGTACATGCACTACGGTTCTACCAGTATGTACGACGCGAACGTCTCGTTGTCAGCGGTCAGACGATCCGGGGTACGTATGCTCCTGCGGATCTCGCAACTGACCCTTTGACGCTATTGCCACCTACTGCAGTTGATCTGATGGGAATAAGCAACGTCGACGTCCGCGTCCGTCGCACCATCAAAGTTTTTCGACGCGTAAATCCTATGGAGAGCTCTGACTTCCGCCGTGTGATCAGTGGAATTGATGCCGCATATCTGAGACGGGCATTCGGCCGCCTGGGCACAGTTTTGCAAGTTCAACCAATGTTTTTCCGACACCACATTGCCTTTGCCGTTCATTACGATAGCATCACTGCGGCGATGAGAGCTAAGAGCTCATTCGAAGCTTCTGCTTCGAATAATCATCTTTTCGGACCACTTGCAGGATGGCGGGTGGATTGGCTGAAAGACCCTACCGAGAGACCTTGTTTGATTTTGTGATTGAGAGCATGGCAATTTTTTTATTGATAGCTTGAACTGCTTTTAACCTCAGACAAAATATAAAAAAGCGAGAATCGTTTTTGCAGCTAGACTAGACGATAATTTTGCATGCTAACGCTACATGGCACTGTAGACTCCTACATAATGTTATTAATGCCCTTTGCAGCATTTGTACCTCACATCGGATTAACCAGGCCTATTAACTAAGCAGACCGGGCAGCGTATTAGATAGTCGGCTGGTAAACGCCGTGGTTGCCAATTTTGCAGTATGACACGGACACCAAGAGTTATTTATGTCCGTCACGGAGAGACAGAATGGTCGAAAAAGGGATTCCATACAAGTACCACGGACCTTTCACTAACCGCTGCCGGAGCTAAAAGCGCTGCCGAAGATGGTCGGGTAGCCGTTGGAGCTGGCAAGATAATTGATCCGCATTGCGTTCGCCATGTTTATGTGAGTCCTCGCCTTCGCGCAAGACAGACTATGGACCTCCTTCTTGCGGAGAAAAAGTGGGAAATTCCAGAGTCACGCATTCAGACTGATGAACGGATAAAGGAATGGGATTATGGCAAGTATGAAGGGTGGACAACCTCTCAGATCAACGGCTGGCGCCATGAACAAGGGAAGGATGGCCCTTATAAAATCTGGAGAGATGGAGCAGAGGGTGGTGAGACCCCTGAACAGGTTACAGAACGTCTGGATAGCATTATATCCGACATTCGCGATGTTCACCGGGAGGTAATGGAAAACCGTGAAGACTGTGGAGACATTCTCATCTTCGCTCATGGACATAGTCTGCGCATGTTTGTTACACGTTGGCTCGGCCTTCCGTTGGAAAACTATGTTCCCCTGGTGCTTCCCGCAGGTGGTATTGGGGTGCTCTCATACGAGCACAACAACATAGAGGAGCCTGCGCTTGTTCTAGGATCATCTTATAACCTACCCCAGACGCTTTGAGATACTTTAGACATACATAGAGGTATTACTTTCGATGTCGGCCTTTCCCACTTCTAGTTACCAAGTCGGCTAATTTCCTGAAGTGTCGCTTTCGTTCCATAGCTACGACGAGATTTCTCACAGACCCGTTCTCAACGAATGAGGTATATCAATAGTAATAATAAAAAGGTTTGCGTCGTGGGGTTTAGTGAATTACCTATGCAATATGCTACTGTAGAGACAGCTCATTGAGAATTTCTGTCTGTTCTTTAGACAAGACCCTTCGAGGTCGAAATGGGCGCTCTGGATTCGAAATATTGGGATTAATCGAATCGAGGCTTGTATACCTAGAACGAAGAAGTGGAAGTGTGTCTACCTCAGTACTCTCCACGTCACCTTCAGGACGCGTGTCCAAGCGCGAACTCAGAAGAAGCACGCCAGCAAGTAAAAATAGGGTACCAAATATCACCCAGCCCATTTGTCTGGCATTGAATAGCTCAGAGAGGCCGTAAAACACCAACCCGTTAAGCATTGACGTCAAGTTATAAACACAGAACACCAGAGGATAAAGAACTGATGTAGACAAGTATTGAAGCCCACGATTCACAAAGTAGAGTTGAGAAACAGCAAAAACTAGAAAGCTGAGCACAATTGCCCAGACTTGCCATCTTAATAGTAGAGTCCAATGACCAGTGACAGCTTGAAGCGCTAGGCCAACTGCCAGCTTCGCCATCAACAGTGAGTGTGCGGAAAGCACACCAGACGAGGCACCCAGCAAAATCCCACGGTGCTGTTGAGTATCCAGAGCCACATACACAAGCAATGCCACGCATGACAGTGTTACAAGCATCCAAAATATGAACACTGGTCGGCAGAAAAGTGCTTCTAGTTGTGGGAGAGACCGTTCGGGCTCATCCTGTGCTCCAAGGCCAGCGACCAGAGCAGCGCCAAGTGCAACCAGAGCGGTCCCCTCTGCTGATCTACGTGTGAAAGGCTCTGACAGTATCGCACTTGCCCATACCGAGTTGAAGACAAGGCCCACTGCCTGCAGCGGGCATAGTACCAAAAGAGGCAATGATACAATTTGGACGGTTGAGCCTAGCACATTGGCCGCAACAAAAAGCAAGACTCCCCACCTCCAGAGTGTCAACCCCGCATCGTCATTAGAAGCAGGTTGGGGCCCTGTTTGCTCAGCACCTACATGTGCTTTACGTTGTAATGTTAAGCCCATACTTTGCACAGCACTTGATACAACAGCTACAAACACACCCAAGAGCAAATGCATCCTGGCAGGCTGTCTGAGTTACTCCTACCCTGACCTGAGCTAACTGAGGTGGAGAGTAAGCTTTTCGTCACGTGGCTAAGTGGAGAATCCTCAGAAGTCCTCGGGCGTCTACGATAAAAATGAACGCGTTGAAGACATTGCCCGCCCAAATACCTCTCCCAGAGAACGCTGGAATATACGCGAAGGCTAAGGCTGCGCTTAAGCTGTACAAAGTAGGTGTTGTAAATACGTGGCGCAATCACTCACTTGCCAAACAGGTGCTGCAACGGTACAATCTCCCTTCGTCTCAGCTGTTGTGTGCATCAGTAGTTGAGAATGGCCATCTGCTAGATTTGCAAAGGGCTCACGGCAACGATAAGCAACCTTGCGGTCAAGCTTTGAGCAGAGAAGAGTTGTTGACAGTACTGCGAAGTCGTCAAGATTTTCGCAAGCTTCCAGCCTTCGCCGCTATATTGGCAGTATTTTTTGAGATGACACCCATAGTTCTCTATGTTTTCCCGCGGCTTTCGCCTTCTACTTGCTGGTCACCGGCGTACATCCAGAAACTGCAGCAGACGTATTCGTCGAGACGTGAGCGAATGCTGCGAACTCCGACGGACCCATCGCTGTCGATACACAGATTGCCTGACGAGTCACTACGTGGTCTAGCGGCTTTAGTAGGTGGCGGGCCTGCGATTGTTTACAAGTGGCTGCCTATCGGAATGGTCCGCCGGCGACTCCAGCGCCATCTGACAGAGGTCCGAGCCGATGATATTCTTCTCCGCCGTGGAAATATAGAAGACTTGGATAAAGAGGAACTATCAAGAGCTGCAATGGCGCGAGGATTACCGGTAGACATATCGCACGCAGACTTGCAGCGATGGACTGAGACATTTGTTGAGCCCATGGATGCAGGATTTTTCTTGAATGTACATAAATAAACTAGAATTCAGTGCTATCTTAGTTTTTCACCTTTGAATCGATCTGTGAATATAGATCATCAAACTCAGCTTCATCTTGGGCGATGTCATTTAGGAGACTTTGAGAATACTGGCGATACAGCAGTTCAGCAAGGGCGTGTGTTGCAACAGGCACCTTAGTCTTTGGTACTATGGATCCGTTGTCCTCAATGTCATATGTAGCTAGTAACTTGCGATAGCCCGCTTCAACTTGCTCATCGTCGATTGGTAGCTGGCCCTCAAGCATTGGATGCGCGTTCAGTACTTCCGCGGATCCTTCTGCATTGCCGCTGCGATCGTAAAGTACCTGAACAAGGAGGAGCTGATAAAGAAGAGAACGATCAGCTATGTCCATTCGAACGCATAATCTCAGCTTCGTCAGCTAAAATAGCTTCAGAGAATCTGCTAGACAAACCTGTGTAGGATATGTCCCCATAAGTGACATATCCGCGAATATATTAATGAACGGCCCATAATTCGAATAATTGTAAACTTGAGTTCCAAGGGAGTAGTAATAAAGTAAATGTATCTAGTCTTTTTTCGATGAACGGCCTAACATGCTGTAGCCGGGGGGGCTCCAGCGTACGAAGTCGACAGGAAGTAGCCGCGGCCAATTTACATACTGGATGCCGTGACTGCGAATGTATAAGAATGATAACACAGTAAGAGACCCAAAGAGCAGAGTTACAGCCACAGCAAGCAGCCACGAGAATCGTGGATTGGGGCTGAAAATTGATACCAGTGTTATAATAGCTGATCCCGTGCACACGTATGGCACTGACTGCACCCCCAAGGGGATGCGATCCCTGAACAGAGGACGCTGATCTGAAGACACAGGGTCAAATTCCCCTACGAATAGGGAATAAGCATCTTGGCGTGGCCCGTCGCGGAAATTGTTAAGATAATAGCGTGCAATAGAATTACGAAGATCCTGAAAGGCGCCCATTCGCGTCCGCTTTCCTGTTCGCGTAAAATCAGTCTTCAGAGCGCCTGTGCCAGAGTAGGCAGTGCTCACACCGTCAGCGTTATCCGCCCATACAGCGCGGAAGTGAGATAAAAATGTAGTATCATGGCTGATATCAGCAGCAAATCCAGCATCTTTGAGCTGTCTCTGTAGCACCAAGAGAGCTAGGCTCGATTGAACGACATTAGTGCGGTCCAGGCAATCCATGCAATTCGTCCGAACCACTCCGGTTTGCCTCCGTAGTATGTGGTCGCCGGCATCGACTGCGAACCAACCAGTCTCAGACAAGCCGAGTTTGTCTAGTTCATCCAGCAATATTTGGACTCGATCCCACCTCATCTTTGAACACTCGTGGTGGAAATCGAAATATACATATTGGATCTGTGAGTCGTGAAGAGCAGAAACCAAAGATTCGTATACGTCCTTAACCGGTTTCTCGTATCCACTTTGATTGACCAGATTAACAAGGTATTGTTTTCCGTAAATTCGCTTTTGCTCTGCAAAATGGCGTGCAGCTGCGTCGACACCTATCTCCTCGCCTATTCGCAGAGTGGGTTTGTATTTAAGCTGATTGACTTCACCCCAAAAGGCAGGAACGCTGCCACGAGTTTGCACATACGAATATTGCCGTCCATTTATGCCCAATATTTGCTCTGTCTCGTTAAAATTCGCGACATGTCCCTCTGCATCCACTCCTCGGCGGAAGTAACGAGTCCCAGCACGGTATCTCGACCGCCGAGTTATCAAACCAAACTGAGCAGACTCTCCATGGAGATTAATTTCAGTTACGCTAAACACACCGAAAACGAGCGGGAGAATCCAGTCCTTCCGCACCTCTGTCGGGAAATCCTGAATCAATGACCAGTTCCATACGAAACGGTCATCGGGGGGCGCATTCTCGTAATGCCGTTGCAGAGAATTGCTAAGATCCAACGTAGGACTCCACCACAGTGTTGACGAGTCGAGATGTGCCTCCAAAAGTCGTGTAAGCTCGACATCATCGCCTTGCAAGGGGATACTCGGCAGCAAGTCGGTTCCGGTAACTCGAAAAACCTTATGGCCAAAGAAACTACCGTGATTTTCAAGTTTGGTTGCAACGATGAGCTGGCGAGCTTGGCGCAGCTGAATTAGACCAATAATGCCTTCAATAGCGATGCCACCTACGCGTGGAATCTTTTCGGAAGGTATGACAGAAATCTCTGGAGACACGCGACCAATTCGCACGGTACAACGAGTTCCACCATGCAATGTCCACGCGTCGGGACTCTTGAAAAGCGTACAACCCGCCATTAACCCAGTTTCTAGTAGCTTTTAGCGCCTTGATTTGTCCGAAGGGGTACGTTCTGCTTACGCAAATGCCATTCGCGCACTATTATGGCATCCCGAGGGAGAGGAGAGGGGGCTGTTTTCTCCGAATGTACACTGCATCCTCATAATGATAAAATTAGAAATATCTACATGACTTTATATACTATAATACCCATGAGAAAAGCACCAATTACTCTTCCTATCAAACTGTTATATAGCTAATAACCCCGTTTCTGAAGCCATGCGATTATGCCTTCACTATCCCGCGAGATAGTCAAAAGGCCCGTTTGGACTTTCTCCCGACACTGCTCCACGGCATATCTTACAGCTTGATCACCATGAGTGGCGAAAAATTCCTCAAAGTCCTTCAAAGCCTCCGTGGAAACAAGGTGCGGAAGCACAGATGCCACGAGGCTCACTAAATGAGTGCCAATAGAAAGGGGAGGAAACTTCGCTTCCAGCTTATCCCAATTGCTTTTTAGCCATTCCCACGTTGTAAGGGCATTTTCAGAATACAAGGTGGCACCATTGAATGCTGCTGAAAGCTCTAAATCGAGAAAAGTGTCCGTCAACGAACTGTTCAACAATTCTATAAGGAGGCTCTTCTGAGAAGTTGACCCGAGAGCCGCTAGTATTTGTGTGCGAGGAATGCTAGCAGAGTCAACTGCAAGTCTAAACAGGTTGTGCCATTCTTCGCATGTACCGTGACGAGACACAACGCAATAGACGCCAGGTCGGAGCAACGAGTCAATGGCAGTCTTATCCTTCGCCCTGCGGTACCGACTAAGCGACTCAGATATGATGCGTGGGTTTTCAAGTTTAGCGGCGGCACTAAATAAGGCACCAGTGAGCTCATAATAAGACTCGCTCTGTTCTCCAGTCTGACGCGGAAGTGTCTGCAGCCTATCCATGACGACCGTTGAGTAAAACGAATTGTACATAAGAATCAGCTGATTCTCAAAACCGAATGTATTTGCAACTCCGGCAAGTGCTGATAAGAGTTGAAGCCATACATCGGTGTTTTGCTCAGCCCTCCACGAGTCGACTAAGTCGAGGAGCTGGCTCGTCTCTACCAACGAACCAGAGAGCGCCGCTACGTCTGCGAGAAGTCCAATTTTATCTTTGATGCTGAGAGAACTGGAATCTGATACAAGCTTAGATAAATGCTCTGGCGGGTAGCATACCCTATAGAGGCCCGTGTTGTCCGCATTCAGTTTATAGTTTGCAGGGACTACAAAAGTACTCGACCGCGTTTTGAGGATAGAAGTCCTTGACGCATGTACCTCACCTATCCATAACGGGTATACAATATCTTCATCTGTATCCACCTTGCCTGTTGAAAGGAAGCGATGTTGCACGACCTCTATCGTTACTTCCCCTTGCGATTGGGTGGACGGGATCTCTCTGATTTGCAGCACCGGATAACCGGGCTGTTGCGTCCATGGCTGCATCATTTCCGCTATTTCCTGCCCTCCGAGTTCAGCCCACAAGTCCTGCGTGGTAGCATTGGAAAACTTGAACTTTGTCAGGTAGTTTCTGAGACCAACAAAAAATCGCTCCTCGCCAAGCCAGGATACTAACATACGGATAACGCCAGCACCCTTCAAGTAGGTTACCGCGTCAAACATCAACGTAATATCTTGATATCTGGCCAGTGGAACTTCAATCGGGTGACTGGCGCGCAGAGCGTCAAGCTTAAGCGCGTCCTGAAGAGAAGTACCCACATATTTGTCCCACACATTCCATTCCGGAAAGAGTATATTGGAAGCGTACATCTGCGCCCAGCTTGCAAAGCCCTCATTCAGCCACAAGGCATCCCACCATTCCATAGTGACCAAATTTCCGAACCATTGATGAGCGAGCTCATGAATCACTACCGCTGAAACTCTCTGCTTGTCTGAGATTGAATCTCGCTGCTGATTCCATAGGAGGCTACTGTCAGTAAGAATAATGAGACCCCAGTTTTCCATCGCACCCTGCTGATTGCTCGCAGCAACGAGATCTACCTTTGAAAGAGGAAACGGAATCCGGAAAGTGCTCTCGAAAAGAGCGAGGACTTGTGCCGCGGTATCAACTCCGAAACATGCTTCGTTCTCACGCCCTGGAACCGTCCAAGCTTTGACAGGTAGCCGAAACTTTTGGGACTCAACACTTCTCAGGTCGCCCACAACTAGAGCTAGAAGGTATGAAGACATGAGGGGCGTGGTATCAAAGTGAGTGATCATCTTTCCATCAACACGCATTTCCTCGATCTGCACCGCAGCGTTTCCTAGGACGACTAAATCAACTGGCGCTGCCAAAGACATATCGAAAGTTGCCTTAAAAGAAGGTTCGTCGAAACAGGGAATTAGTTGTCGGCAGCCTGCTACCTCCATTTGTGTCGCTAGGACCGTAGCCTTATTTCCATCAGAATCAAGATATTCGCTCGCGAATAGTCCAATTGGCGATGTATTTATGACACCTTCAAAATCGATCCGAAGTATTTCGCTGCCACAAATAGCCTCCGCGAAAAAGTATGTTATAGTCTGCTCTTCCACTGTGGCGCCAATAGATTCCATATTACCAATTTTAGTGTTACTCGTCGTCAAGTTCACGGCGTTAATCACAATGCTGTTTGTGGGCTTTAGCACCTCGAGCTGGATGTCTACATGGCCCGTAAATGAGAAGTTCTCAATATCAGGCTCAAGAAATATTGTATAATGTCTGGGGGCGACATATTTGGGGAGCCGGTCGAGCATGCTTGGCCATATGTACTCTCAAACACAATTCAAATTGAGCGAAAGGTTGGGTAGGAGTATGTCGTCTGCCTCAGCACAGCTTGATGCCTTATGGGATGGGCTAGGGTTGCAGATCTTCCCGTCCAACCCTTATCAGTCCCTTGTAATGAGTGCCGAGCGCTTGACTTGGAAGCCTATAGAGGGTTGAGCTTCTCCCAAGGAATGACATTCATAGCGATAATGCATAGTAGGAAAGTATAGAAGTATCAATTATAAGCCAGGAAAGCATGTCCAGTCGCAAATCTACAGCTTATGTTCGGTTGAGTTGACCTTTTTGATCAAGCCAGGGTAGTATTGAGAATCGCCACCAATATGCCATTGACCACCATCTACTACTAGGATCTGTCCTGTGATATATGACGCCGCGGGAGAGAGCAGATAGACAGTAGCGTCAGCGATATCTTGCGTGACACCATTACGACCTAATGGAATCATTTCACGACTTCTATCAGCAATATCTCGGGGTAACAATCGATCCAAGCCTTCTGTGCCTTCAATTGGGCCCGGAGCTATACCGTTTACGGTTATCCCAAGGGGACCAAGTTCGACAGCTAGAGATCTAATCAACGAATCCACGCCGGCTTTTGCAGCAGACGCATGTGTTTGAAGGGGCAACCCACGATAATGGAGTGTGGCGGAAACTGCTAAAAACTTACCTTGATTCTTGCGTAACTGCTCGAAAGTTGCTTTGGCGGTATTGAAGGTGCCTATCAAGTCAATTTCTATTACAGTCTTGAATGCTCGCGAGCTGAGTGATGAAAAGGGAGAGAGAAAATTGCCTGCGGCTCCGGCAATCACGTAGTCGATTCGGCCCAGTTGACTCACAGTCTTCTCTACTGCAGCTACTAGTTGACCTATATCGCGAACATCGACGCCGCCTAAGCCGATGACCTTTGCTTGCGGGCGTAAAGTTGCAATTTCAGCAGCAGCTCGCTCAGTCTTTTCGATGGAGCGCCCAAGGATGACTGCATCAGCACCCAATAGTACAAGTGCCTCTGTCTGGACACGACAGATGGTTCCTGCTCCGCCCGTAACGAACGCTACTTTACCTCTCAGTAAGTTTGGTTTCCAGACTGACGTATCGAGGTAGGTAGAGTCCAATGTGTTACCCATTGCGCAAATAAAAATGTAAGAAGGAAGAGTGGTTAATCAGTACCTTGAGTGTATGATTTTCTCGCCTCTTAGTGGAGATACATGCCGAAATGCCGCCCGACCTTGGCTTACAAACGTGCATCGCAATAGCCTGTGAGCTTGTTCCCCGCACTTCGTCATCTTTGGCCGTGGTGGTAATAGTCATCATCATCAGTCAACGTTAATCGTTGTGGAGACCATAATCATCAAGGGCTGATATGACAGCGTCCGTCCGTAAAGCATCAAGTGAAATTTCGTCAGAGGAAACTCAGACCTCGGAAAGACTAGTGGAGGAGATTTCGTTCTATCGCAAATATCACTACAATCCTGTGAACGTTGCGATTCACATTTTATGCATCCCACTCATCCTATTGTCAAGTATCTACATTCTCACATGGCTGCGGGTACCTGAAACTTTTCTGCCGTCACAAGTGAGACCGTTTGCACCGTATATGAATGCAGGCAGCTTATTAGCAGTGTCCTTTGGATGCTACTATATTCTTCTGGACCCATCATTAGGATCTCCCGCAGCATTCGGCCTAATAGTGACTGCAACAAAGTTCACCACATGGTCTACCCCGGCAGGTAAGCAGGGCTACGTCACTGCATGGGCCGTTTGGACAATTTGTTGGATTGCACAGTTCATCGGTCATGCAGTATTCGAAAGGCGAGCTCCTGCATTATTTAACAATCTGCAACAAGCACTGATTCTCGCTCCCTATTTTGCATTGCTTGAGATCGTCCACATGCTAGGATTTCGCCGAGACGTGATGGACAAGGTCGACAAGCGCGTTCTCCCTGAAATTCAGGCATTCCAGCAACGCTTATCTACTGCATCCAAATCTTCGAATACGTCAGGCTAATGGATATGCTTTTATCTAGTAATAACTTTCAGTAACTAGCCTGCTAGTAGCTTCTAGCCACCACCCGCCGCCCATAACGGTTACTTGCTTAAGCCTAAGCTGCTAAACGTGTCTGTAAGCGATGAGTAATTTCCACATCTTAAACCACCCCTAGTCCAAGAAGCGGTGTCGACCGAGATGGACAAGTCGCTTGACGAGATAATCGGGGCGAAGAGCGTGGAAAAGAGCTCTGGAAGTGCTGGTGTCGGCAAAAAGTCCAATCCTCGTCGGAGGAGTGGACGCGATCAGCCCTCGGGCCGTCGTAGACCCTCGGGGCCGTCATCTTCTCCTGGTGGACCTATGAAAGCAGTGGTTATACGGAACCTTCACCAGCAAATCAGTGAAGATGACCTTCGCGATCTGTTCCGAGAGGTCGGCCCGGTGACACGTGCGCTGGCTGACACTGATGATAACGGGAAACGAACCGGCCTCGCATGGGTCCTATATCAGTACGCTGATGATGCTGCTGTGGCTGCTGGCCGTTATAATGGCCGCAGAGCTGCAGGAAAAGTAATTTCAGTGCGCCAAGTTCGCAACATTGGCGATGTTGGCTTGTCGTTGAATGATCGCATCGCCGGCTCATCGCGGGCGTCTTCTAGGCCCACCAAGGCTAGACCTGCAAAGAATAAGGCTCGGAAACCTGAAAAACGGGGGCCCAAATCGCAGGAGGAGCTGGATGCTGAACTGGACGCTTATATGCAAGACGAGCCCACCGGTATTGTGGAGGAAGTCGTAGCCAGCGATGCCCCAAATCTGTTAGACGCACACCCGGCTCCCGAAGCACCCCCTGAACCGGCCCCAGAGCCAATCGATGATATATCTGTGTAATATAATATAGTACAAGCTTAAATACAAATATTTAGCACGCTCTATCTCTGTGATTTGTCATGCGTTACGAGCTCGCTAGCACTGTGGAGAGCCACAGTGGCGACGTTAAAGCGGTAGCATTCACGGCACAAAGTCAGATTGTTACAGCTGGAAGGGATGGTTCGGCCACATTAACGCCACCAGGCACCGCTATATACTCAGCCGAGGCGTTCGTGAATGCAGCAACCGTCCTAGGTTCCACCATCTACTTAGGCGCCCAGGATGGAACCATAGTGGCGATTGACATTGAATCCGGCGAAGAGAGGTATTTCATGGGTCACAGTGATAACGTGTCCAGTCTGGCAGTAGATATGAATACGGGACTATTAGCGTCCAGCTCGTGGGACTACACTGCTCGTCTATGGCGGGATCCGACCTCATATGTGGAGCTAAGAGGGCACAAGCACTTTGTTTGGGATATTGTATTCGCTGGAGCAGATCATGTAATTACTGCTTCCGCAGACAAGACGCTTGCATTATGGACGACCTCGGGAGCGCTCATAAGAAAGTTTGAAGGTCACACTGATGTTGTACGCGGTGTCACTGCGCTTCCAAATAATCAGTTTGCCTCAGTGTCCAATGACCTGTCAGTGAGAATCTGGAATCTAGATGGCAGCAAGGTTTCTGTATGGCCGGATGCTCACTCATCGTTCATATACTCAATTGCTTTCTTCGAGCCAGAAGGGTTGCTTTTTACTTCAGGTGAAGACCGCAGCGTGCGGATTTGGAAGCTAGATGGTCGAACTGTACAAGTTGTTACACTTCCTGCAGTGAGTGCGTGGAAGGTGGCCGTAGGCCCATCTGGCGACTTTGCAGTGGGTTCAAGTGATCACTGCGCGCGCGTGTTTACAAGGTCTCCAGAGCGGCAAGCATCGGTTGAAGCCAGAGCAGAGTTCGAGACAGCAGTGGCTAAGATGGGGCTTGGCGAAGACCAAGCAGCAATCGACGAATCCCAGGTGTCAGATGCTTCTGCGCTTGATACCCCGGGTGCACACGAGGGCCAGACGAAGATGATTAGACGCTCGAAAGGTGTTGGTGCGGTCGAGGTTTGGCAATACGGTGGAGATCGTTGGGCCAAGATTGGCGAGGTTGTAGGCTCTAGCTCAGATGGGGGTAAGATTTCGTTTGAGGGCAAGAATTACGACTATGTGTTCGATGTGGACATCAAGGATAACGCCCCGCCGCTCAGACTACCATTTAATCGCACCGATAACGTTTATGATACTGCTGATTGGTTTATTGAACGACATATGCTCGCGCCATCGTATCGCGAGCAGATCGTACAGTTCCTCATCTCAAACACTCAATCGCATAGTATTGGTGGCTCTGCTGCGACCCCAACTGCTGCCGTATCGCACGACACGGATGTTCCTCGCAAGAAGACTGTTGCGGATCATGGTAGAGATGTGAATGAGGATATTTTAAAGTTCAATGAGACCCTAGCGATGAAGTCTTTTCAAGCCGAGCCACTTGTCCGGGCGTTCACAAAGGCAGCGACTGATGAAAAGGCCGAGATCCCGGATGTAGAGGCATACCTAGCCGCATTACCTGGCTCAGCAGATGCTTTGGTTTCTGTGGCCCTGCCCGCAGTCGAGAACTGGGAGGTACTCTGCAAGCTGCCAGCCCTGGATTTACTGCGTATCGCTGTTGTGGATGCAACCAAGCTCCCAGATCTGCCCCTATACGTCGCGCTCATTGGATGCCTGGACCCCGGTGTTCCTAAACATGCGTTGCTGGCAACGCGTGGCTTTTCAAATCTATTGGCGCGATCCGATGGCCGCTCGATTCTAACAAAACAAAAATCTATGTACCGACAAGCGCTGACCATGTTGGCCAGTTTTGGGAGTGAGAATGTTCAACCCCCTATGGCGGTAGCAGCTGCTACATTAGCGCTCAATTTGGTTGTCCTGGATTTTGACGACTCTGGTTCTTTGGCAGCAGTAGGGCGTTGGTTAACGCCATGTGTAAAATCAGACCCACGATATGCTGAGGCGCGCTATCGCCTTGGGCTGGCTATTGGAATTCGTCTATCGCGCTTTCCGTCGGATCGAGCAGGAACTTTTAGCTCTATTGCTCCTTTGTATGAGGGTGCCGGAGAGCCTCGTTTCGTTGAACTAGCTAAAGCAGTGCGGCCGCTGTTCACTTAATCAACACCCACTAGGTAAATTATCAATATAAGTGCACATGTATATACCTGTACCTATATATTGGTTTATCATTGTAAGTGTTTGGCCCCAAGGACAGAGAGAGGCTCGTCTGTCTCCAGCCTTCCTCCACGGTGTGCATATAACGGTTGATTATATAAGTTGATTCAAGCATCTACTCTGGCTACGGGTTCCAGTGGTCTTGTTTCCGCGGACTTGACGCGCTAGCATGAGCAAAAACCATCGAAAATACGTGGAGATACTGAAGCGTCTCTACGCTGTTCGCGTAGATAGTCGTCCTCTTGTCGAGCTTTTCTACGATGTTCCGAACCAGGAGGAATACCCAGATTACCGCGAGTACGTTGACACACCTATATCACTGACAGAAATATCGAAGCGCGCAAGGCTCGATGCCTACGATAGCGATGAGGATTTCATTGCTGATTTTGATCTTATGATGGATAATGCTAGAGCCTACAACGGCGAGTCTAATGTCGTTGTCGACGACGCGTTGGACATTCTAGATTTTGTGCTAGTGAGTCTGAGCCGTAACCTCAATCGGACAACTCGTTTGCGCCAACAAGAGCAGGTTCTCAAGGACCTCGAGAATTATAAGACCAAGGGCCGGCGGCCAGCAGAGAACTTCGAAGAGGTACCTGATCGCAACGAATATCCAGACTATTACCAGGTTATTGAGAACCCCACCAGTCTCAATAAAGTAAGGCAAACCTTGGAAGAAAACGGCCCGTGCGAAACATGGGAGGACTTTAAGGCTATGACCGAAGTGATCTTCAAGAATGCTATGACTTACAATGCGCCAGACAGCATGCTGTACGCTGACGCCCAGCAACTTATGGGGCAACTTTCGAAGAAGATTTCAAAGAATCGTCAAGTGCCTAAGTTCTTATTGGATGCGGCACGTGATTTTGGTGGTGGAGGTGTTGGCGTCCTCAAGATTCGTGGGGGTAGGTCCGGCCGCTCAGGCCCGTCAACGGGCTCAGATAGCGATGGCGACGACAGTGACAGAGACGAGGATGAGGAAGATGACGACGAGGAAATTCCTGAACCACGCCTGGTAGATGATGACGATGACGAGGATTTCCAAGCCGATTCGGACGAGCTAGAAGATGACGAAATGCCAGATATGGATGTTTTTGAAGGCGAGGACTCAGAGATTGATCTTGACCAGTCCCGATCAGGGACAGACGGCGGGATGCAAGGGCCTGGGTTTGGGATGCAGATGCAGCCAGTACACATTTACGACGAGATCACATATCGTGATCCGAGCTCGAGACCTGGAGATGCTATGATACAGCTTGTAACTTTGACGACATACGCACCACCGTCACATAACCGCCGTCTTCAGATCGTTCCTCTTCAGGCTAAGGACATTCTTCAGATCCGGGTGCCAGCGGCGCGCAAGGAGTTATTTACTACATACTCAACCACACTTGCAGGTCATCAGAGCTCCTTGAAGTTGGTAGTATTCCTCAATGATGCTCTCAAAACTGTACCAATGGAGCTAACTGCGGTTCTGAATGGCCGGAAATTGATGTCAGCACCAGTCCCTCCTCAAGCATCGGTTTTGTACGAAGAGTTTGACCTACAACTCGCGCCAGGACTAAATCAGGTCACTTTGGCCGCGATTAGGGCTAATTCTTCGGGATTTGTTCGGCCAATGGGCCCCCCACCTATCATCGGTTCAGAACCGGATGAAGAACGAATGGTTCTTTTCTTAAATCTAACGAGGTAACCAAGTTTTTATTTTAATTAAAGGGGAAACTCATCCAATGTCTCTAGGGCCGAAGAAAGGGTGTCAAAGAACCCGTTGACGCCGACCCGCAGCGTGCGATAGGTTTTACCCTCAAACCGGGCAACCATAGAAGCGCCGTCTACTGAATACGAGCGCCGAAACTCTTCCGGCTTAAGCTCAGGGTCAGGATCAAGAGCCTTTCGCAGCGTTTCGGCCTGTTGAAGAGATGCTAGAGGGACCTTCACTTCCAAACGATGTTCCATGTGCTGACTTACTTACTACTCACTCCCTCCTCACTCGTTCGCTCGCTGGCTCACTTTTCAAGCTGTCGCTGATATCGATTATTTCCCACTCAATCGAGCTGATACAAAAGCTTTGGATTTCTGGGATCTTTAGGTCATATATGCTGCAGAAAAAGTTGAGCAGGTTACATAAATTTACATTCAGGCGTTTAAACACGTTTAATTACGAGAGCTGAAGCACCGCCGCCGCCATTGCAGATTGCAGCAACACCGACCGAGCCCGGGTGGCCCTCCTGGTTAAGGATAGAAACGAGCGTGGTAAGGATACGAGCACCAGAGCCGCCTAGGGGGTGACCAAGGGCAACTGAACCACCGTAAACATTCACCTTGTTCGAATCCAGACCTAAAAGCTTGGTATTTGCGACGCCCACGACTGAAAACGCCTCGTTGAGCTCGTAAAAGTCAACATCGGACGTCTTGAGTTTAGCACGTTCTAGAGCTTTACGGACAGCAAGCTCGGGTGCTGTAGGGAACTTGATAGGCTCCTTGGCAGCATCTGCAAAGCTTACGATCTCGGCAAGAGGGGTGAGGCCGAGCTCCTTCAGCTTCTCCTCAGAAACCAGGACAACGGCAGCTCCACCGTCATTAATCGGGCTCGCGTTAGCGGCAGTGACGGTGCCGTCTTTTTTGAAAACAGTGCGGGCACTGAGCAGGCGCTTTTCGTCCAAGCGAGCTTGCTCCTCGTCAACAGACACGAGAACAGGAGGCTTACCTCGACCTCCAGGTACCTCAATCGGCTCAATCTCAGTAAACTTACCATCAGCGGTGGCCTTCTGTGCCAGTTTGTACGTCTTGATTGCATACTCATCCTGTTCCTCACGCGAAACGTTGTGCTCAGCAGCGGTATCTTCAGCCGCCATACCCATAGCCTCGCCTGAATACGCATCGGCAAGGCCGTCACGCTCAAGACCATCAACAACAGTGGCACCACCAAACTTGACACCAGAACGACCGGAAGGTAGATAGTGTGGCACATTGGTCATGCTTTCAGCGCCACCTGCAACGACGATGCTGGCGTTACCAAGCTGGATGGTCTGTGCACCTAACATCACGGCTTTGAGGCCAGATGCGCACACTTTGTTCACGGTTGTGGCCACCACGGTGTAAGGCATGCCTGCGCGGAGGGCAACTTGACGCGCAGGAGCTTGTCCAACGTTTGCACTGTACACGTTTCCAAAGAAAATCTCCTCGACACTATCAGGTGACACATGTGCACGCTCAAGCGCTGCTTTCACAGCGTGAGCACCAAGATCCACATACGACTGGCTAGATAGAGAGCCAAGCAATGATCCTAGCGGTGTGCGCGCAACACCGGCAATGTACACTTTGTGCGCCATGTTCGTTCGTACCTAATTCTGGTAATGATTACAACGCGCCGTCGTTTGTCAGTTTCCCCAAATCTGCGGGAAAAAGCACAGTTGACGACGGTCTTATGTCAGAGGCATACACAGCCGAGGAAGAGTGTTCCCCGCTTTATGTAGAGAAAGTCAGACTTCTGGTAGTAAATTGAATAAATTTAGAGGCTTGACAACATTTTTCACCTTATTGATAACTTCTGGTAGGGCTATGAATAGCCCATAATGTGTGAACAGCTGAGATTTCATTGATTTATGACCAGTCCTTTAGGGTTCGATTAACCGGTAAACTAATTTTAGCTACAGCAGAGATACCAAATTTAGAAGTCATCCCATCTGAGGTCATCAGACTATACCGATGATATTCTTGTAAAAGAAGCCAACTGCGCCCAACTGAATAACCAGTATGGGGAGGAGGGGGGCACCTTCACGCTAGATCGAGCTTTAAGATCTGCCTCAAATCTCTAATACTCCCAACGCTTAGTTGAGCTGAATTCAGCGCTGAGTTCCACTCGAGAGCATATATGACGAGCTCATTAGAAACGGTTTTTGAGCGTTCGTTGCTGCAAGAAGGCGTGAGAAAAGACGGGCGCAAGCTTAATCAGTTCCGCAAGCTTGAACTAGCTTTTGGCTCCCGCTATGGTCATGTTGAAGTTAGGCTAGGGAACACCTGGCTTGCAGTTCAGGCTTCGGCCACTGTAACAAAACCACGGCCTCAGCGTCCATTTGAGGGTTTGTTCCACATTTCCACCGATGTGAGTTCGATGGCCAGTCCAAAATTTGAAAACGGTCGCCAAGCTACTGAGGAAGAGGTCATGGTCAGCCGCATGATAGAGAAAGCGATTCGACGGTCAGGTGCTTTAGATCTCGAGAGCCTATGTATCGTTGCCGGCCATAAATGCTGGATGATCCGGGTTGATTGTCACTATCTTAATTACGATGGAGGGCTTGTAGATGCCTCGTGTATCGGTGTTGCCGCAGCGTTAAAGCATTTCCGTCGACCAGATACAAGCATCGACGGCGATCGTGTCATTATACATACAGCAGAGGAGCGCCCTCCTGTTCCACTGTCTGTTTTATATGTTCCTGTATGCGTGACATGGTCGTTCTTTGAATTTGTTTCTGCTGAAGATGGCAGCGATGGCAAGGGCGATGATAATGAAGACAAACGAGTTCTCGCGCTTGTTGACGCGACCGCCTCCGAGCAAGATATTCGTCAAGGTGAGATGACGCTAACGATAACAAAAGATCGCGATCTTTGTCAAATGACAAAAGCAGGAGGCCCGTCCTTGCAGCCAACTGCATTTACTGAATACATCGACGCAGCCCACCTAGTCGCTCAGCAGTGGACTGAACAATTGCATCGCGAAATCCGCCATGATTTTGAGGTGCGCAACCGTGGAAACATAGGCCTAGATCTTGCATTGAATTTAAGATAATATAGCTCCTAAATATACATTCACATACGTCTACATACCGCTAAATATATGCCAACCCAAGGGTCAAGCCAAGTTTCGGTTCATACCAGTAGTACTCATAATCTACAATCGTCGCAAAATTCTGCTAGTATCCAAAGCGTAGCGCAAAACTTCCATATATTCATCCATTGACTTAGGCTCATGGCTGCGTCCAAACTCCTCGTAAAACCTCACGAGTAGATTCATGTTGACTTCTACTTCGGCTTCTTTGGTTGAATTTGTACCACCACCACCCAGTTCAGTATTGACTGCAGTGAGATCAACGCGACAGCCTTCTGTTTCCCAAGATAAGCGGTTTTTATGCCGAACGTGATCAGGGCTGCCCCAATTTGCAATATCTACCTTCGTCACTGGGCTCTCAACACTCAAAGATACTCGCAAATCTGTGGGAGATTGCGGCGCATAAATGAATAGGTCGGCTACTCGTTTCTTGGATATAGCCGCCACGAGTTCACCACGGTCGTCCGTGCTCACACGGACCTCGGATGGCCCTTGGGAAGGTCTAAATTGTTCATCTTTCTGAAGAGTTTGGACCTTTGTAACTGTGTCGGGAGACTCGAGCGCATTCAGCGTGTCCTCGAGTCTTTTGAAAGTAGGGGTGTCGATCTCGCTTTTGAAGCTTAGCCCAGAATGGTTGTAGTGCTTAGGGTCAATGACTGCCTCTGTGAGGACTGGAAGCGTAGCTCGTCTCTGCAGTCGCGTATCCCAGATCAAGCCGAACTTGAACTCCAATTCGAGATTCTTATAGTCACTAGCATCAACGTGCCCCAATTTATCGAATACCCAGCTCGCAAGAATATGTGCAGTACTATCACTCGCCACGTAGCCAGGCAAACTCGGGGCGAGCCCAGTGAGACTCTCTCCTCCACCGGGGCCTACCTTCCCTGAAATACTCTTTGTCCTTGAAGTTACGGTAGGGGCCACATTCTGTCCCGTAAACGAAGATGAAGTCCCTGTTACTGTTGAAGCTCCCCCTCCCTTCTTGAGCAGGGCTGCTAATTTAGGCGGGAGCGAATCAACCGAATCGTCGGTGATCTTGTTCCTGCCTTGATTCCATACAGTTGCCCAAATTGGGTACTGGTCTTGGCTCCTTCTAGGTATCCCACTTTCGTTCTTTACAGGAGCAGGGGTGGGTGGCTTATCATCCTCCCTGGTACCTTCTGCGCCGGAATGAATGTGCCTGTCGCTCCCCCTATCGACTGATCCTCGATGGAGCGTCTGTGGTCCATCATGCAGAATACTTCTTATGTCCATCCCCCGGAATAGGATGCTATTTGGGGTGGTATGAGCCGGCAAAGCTTCACCCACGAGATGGACGCTCTACTCACCTAAGCAGGGTAAACGGACTATAGAAAGAGATAAGGAGGGCAGGAGGAGTACAGATGTCGGGACACATGCTATACGCACCCGCAGTACTGCGAGCTAGTCCTGAGTTATCTGTGTCGGCAATATACATTTCTGTATCAGGCACAGAAGATTTTGCTCTCGCGCTTTCAGGTGATGCCTCGAAACTAATTGGCGAGGGCCATGGGCCCGAGCTAAGTCTAGAGTCGGACGATGAGAATGTCTGGTGGGAGTCTGTTCAGCTCGTAGGGCAGACAGAAATTCGTGAGGTCGCCCATTCAGTTGCGGAGCTAGGACCACAATTCAAGCTGGAGCCTGCTGGACCTTCTGTCCTGATGGTGTTTCGATTTGCTACGCCGGACGCGGGGCGCAGAAGAGAAATTGCGAACAAAGGATTTTCAATCTGCTCTGAGTTGATTGAGAAATCAGCTGTGACCATCTGTAGCTCCCCTTTCTCGAGTATTAATACAGATCTTTTCCGAGGTTATCTGACCCGTGGCATTTTAAGCCGCACAGCACGCAACACTCTGCTTCTAGATGCTAGATATCTGGACGGGATGGAAGGAGGAGTAGTATGTCTCCAGTCGAGAGATGCCGGCAATAACAGAACCCGGCAAGACTGCTCTATAGGCATCGTTGTTGGCTCACTGCTAAAGACAAGTGGCGAGGGCCGCTTGCTGCTAGCAGTTCCCTGGTCGGTGGTGAACCTAGCTGTGGCACGAATAGATGGAGCAATAATGTCGCAATTAGTGTCTGCTATATGCGATGCACCACAGTCAGTTGTCTCCGTGACTCAAAGCTTAAATTCAGGAGTTGTGGCGGTTCACGCAGATTTGCCGGGAAATCGTCGAGCATGGGGGTCTGGCGTACTTGTTTCGCAAGAGTTTGTTGTGACAAACGGTCACGTTGCTCGCAATTCGTTGAAGCTCAATGTGCTTTTGAACAAGTCGCATATTATTCCTGTTAAAGCAGTGCATCAACCTCTGGAAGGTGTAGATCTAGTACTTCTCCAGCTGGAAACCAAGGTGCCTTCCGGTTTCACTCCCGTTGAGATTGCTGATGTAGATCCTTGTGAAGGAGAACCGGTATGGTCGTCCGGATACGGACTTTTCTATCCAAATGCGAATACAAGCCAGGTAGTGGACCCTCTCTATTCGGAAGGTATAATATCAGCAACATCTAATGATGGGATGCTCGTATCATCAGCTGGGTGTTGGAATGGCAGCTCCGGCGGCCCTGTCCTCGACACCACAGGTCACCTGGTAGGCATCATGGCATCAAATGCGCGCGACGATACAACCGGAGAGGTCATGCCTGACATGTCTTTTGTTATCCCGGGGTCAGTGGTGAAGCGTGCTTTACAGTTGCTGCGTCAAAACCTGACGGAAGATGTGGGAAGCAGGTACCGGACTCTCTGGCAGCTTAAGCAAACGCATAGATTCAAATCGAGGCTCTAAGGTATATCATTATATTATGTACTCATCACCTCTGAGTGCATTTTAGGCTAGAAATGAATTCCGCAGGATTCTCACTTCGCATTAATGCTTCACCCACAAGCAAAGCTCGCACTCCGTGTTTCCGGTATTCTTGGACGTGCTCTGGACCCTGTATCCCACTCAGAGCCGCATACAAAACACCCTCTTCTGACGATCCGGCAAGTAGCGAGGACGTTGTCTGCATGTCGACCTCAAAGGTGTGAAGGTCGCGGTTGTTGATGCCTATCACAGCAGCGCCTAATTTACGCGCGCGAATCATTTCATCAGTGGATGCGACTTCGACCAGAGCCTCAATGCCAAGCTTATAGGCATATTGATATAAATCAGCTAGAGTTTCATCGCTGAGCATCTTGACAATCAAGAGTACTGCGTCAGCCCCCGCGAGTCTAGCTTCAGCGATTTGATAGCGGCTGAAAACAAAGTCCTTAAGAAGAACTGCAGGACGATTGGCACCAGCTGTTTCCTCTACAGCGCAGCGCGTAAAACGTAAATCTTGTAGATCTCCGTGGAACCAAGTTGGCTCTGTTAGCACTGAAATAGCCGCAGCTCCAGCGCGAGTGTAGCTCTGAGCCTGCAGCGGGGCGTTACCTCCAAGGTCGATTGCTCCTTTCGATGGCGATGCCCGCTTAATCTCTGCTATAACAGCAATGCCGGCTTGCGCACTCTCATTTTTTAGACGATCATGGAAGCTGATAGCCTTCGGTGCCAGCCTCATATCGATAGCAATTTCGAGATCTCTGAGGGTCTGCCCTGGACGTGCTGAAAGTTTTTCAATGTCAATTCGACGCTTTTCAAATATCTGATCAAGTACTGAGCCTATAGCCTGTGGCTGAAGCTCCATGCGCAGACCGCCACGCTGTCGCAGAAAATTGCGAAACAAAAGTTGACCCTCCTCACTTATTATACTTTCAGGATGAAACTGGACGGCCTCTACTGAGTATTCCTTGTGGCGGACGCCCATGATAAGTCCTGAATCCGTACGAGCCGTAACCTCTAAGCAGGAAGGAAGCGTAGTGATGTTTGCCGCCAGGCTATGATAGCGAGTCACAGAGACACCTTGGGTAACACCAGCGAATACTCCTTTATTTGTGTGGGTGATAATACTTGTTTTCCCGTGAACAATTTCTCCTGCAGACTCGACTGTGCCCCCAAGCATAGACACTATACACTGAAGACCCATGCAAATTCCGAAGATAGGCTTTTTCCCCATGAAATGTTTTATAACATCACAGCTGATACCGCTATCTGTATCTGGGTGACCTGGACCGGGACTGATCATGATCAGGTCCGGGTCGATCTCTTCAATCTCTTCCACCGTTGTCTTGTCGTTGCGGAACACGGTCACGCGTGCGCCCTCTCGACATAAATACTCGTAAACATTCCACGCAAACGAATCGTAGTTATCTATTAATACCACGAGCGGAGCCAGCGACATTTCACTAGTACACTAAATTTCGGAAGCAGATGAGAAGTGAGTCAGGGCCTTCTACTCGTGTGATTTTATGCGTAAATAGATAGGCTGAAATCGTTTGAGACGTGTTCCTTTGTCACCACGTTTACGCGCCACCAAACAATCATTGAAATGTCTGTCTACGTTCCAAGAGTCTCGGCAGTAATGCTACCTCAATTTACCAATCAATACGTGAGAATCATTGGTAAAGTTATCGAGCTCAATCCAAGCGAAGGTGTTGCTCAAATAGAGGCATCTGGTGTTGTCACAGCACAGCTCAGTACTTCGGACCCTCTGGAGCTAGGGAACGTGTACGACTTCGCTGCGCGAGTTGTCGGCGACGATGTTATCAAACTTTCAAGCTCTGCCTATCTAAATACTGATGAGTACGATTCAGACTTAATAGAACGAGTCATTGCAGCTCATCAGCGATACCCACAAATCTTCCTGTCTTCCAAGCAAGAGGCATTTTAGTTATATATATATTACATCCTGTGCTGGCAATGTGCAGCCATCAAATGGTGACCATTTTGAATCGATCACCTGAGTGACCTTGCTGTCGCAGTAGCGATTTCTAGCGCAACGTCCACTCTATCGAACGTGCTCCCCTCAGCAGTGGAAAGGAGCCCGTTCCCAAGATTTGCAGTTGACACAAAACCTTGAGGGTGTTCCAATATCGCACGATGAAGGTTACCGAGCTTTAGACTGTTTGCTAGCTGATCGAGGGTAGCAAACTTGCTTGACAATTGCTCCAGCACTTCAGCGTGCTCCTCACCAGCTTTGTTCCGAGCGATTATTTCCCCGTGAAAGGATGCTAGTTGCACAGCTGCATCCACGCCCGCAGAGTCCATAAGCGTTTAACAAAAGGATTGAACTCTTGGGCGTTAGTGCTACCACCACGGCTTGGTAATATAGATCTGACCAAGAAGAAGCAGCACATATCTAAATAGGCTGATAGCAGCTAGCTCTATACGACAACAGATTATTTAACACACCAGAAATGTGCTTTTAAAGCGACAATTACGTGCTGTAATTGTCGATGCATGAGACTCAAAGAGGTCTCTTTTTCGCCACCAGCGGTGATGTCGGCATCATGATCCAGTCCGAGGAGATATCCTCGAACGACATTGCTTGCCGCGGCGGTGACGACGAGATATTGGATATATCCGCCTCACTTGATTTAGGATTGAAATCAGTTAATTCCAGTACAACCGGCTGGACATCTTCATTCTTGCGTATCTTTCTTTGTCGGCGGGTTGGACTCTCAAGACATGCCTCCAGCATCTGATGATGCGTATGATTATCAAGATCAAAAAACCGCCGAAGCCATTCAGATCCTCCTGAGGGCGTGCCAAACAGTTTATTAGGGATAGGTGTACATTCGACGCGGCCATCCTCGCCCCAAAACAGCTTATCAATTGAACCAGGCGTACGTACTGATGGAGGCACATTTTCTTTGTTTGGGGTGGAGGGAATAATTGTGCTTTCGGTCATGAGATCTGTGCATAATTCAGATTGCACTTGAGGTGACGAATTCCCATCGGAATAGCCAACAAATGCCTCCGTGGGGAGTTCAGACGTTGGCACGTCACTTGTAGACAGCACAGGCATATTTGCAGGACTTTTGGATATCAGGGTTGTCAGTTTAGCGACCGAATCAGGCTCCAACCTCAATTGTGGATCAGAGTGCGAGTCAGAGGTCAGTTCAGACTGCGGATCAGACTGCGGGTCCGATGATGAGCCTTCTACAGCGGTCTCAGAAGATGGACCGGCCGATGATGGTCGATCTGAAATCCGTGAGATAGTGAGGGGGTCATTCGACTCTCTGCGGCGATAGCGACCTCGTTCCCACAGTGATTTTGGACGCATTTCACCTTTGGAGCGGTAGTATAAACCACAGGCATTACAGAGTAGCATGGTGTGCGAGAAACCAGTCACTGTCGTGGGCCGCCACGCAGAGGTTTCAATTGCTCCACAATTCCCGCAAAATTGTGGTGCAGCACCGATACTAACATTTGCTTGCATCTGTGCCATAATTCTCTCACGGCGGCTTCGTCGCAACGCTTGACCATCAGCCATTTCCGCTACTACATTTCCCAACTTCTCCCTATTTGCAGAGTTTTCCTTCCGAACGCGCAGTTCTGCAGTTCCCTTTTCTGAAGCATCATTGGGGCTGGTTAGAGACGCGGCTTGCACTGCCGCCAACCTCTTTGCAGTAACCTCCTCCAAGTCCGAAATACTTAAAGAAATCTTCGGTCTTTTCCGTCGGAAAACATCTGGCAAAGGCGGAGGAGGGCTTGAGGGAAGGGGAAAGGTCTCTGCAGTATTAAGGTGAGGTGTACGCGCTCGAGGCGGATGTGATGCTGGGGCAGATGTGGGTCGCGATTTCGGACCTGGTTGAATATGGACGAAACGGAAGCTTACTTCCAGAGAGTCCGCTCCGAATGGTGCGCGCGTCATGCGGCCAACGGCATGTGCGTCTGGTGCAACCTCGGCGAGTCGGCCGTGGCCCAACAGTGGCAGTTCTGGTTCACCGTAGTCGACCGTGTAAACGCAAAAATCGTCCACAGTTACAGCAAGCTCAGGGCTCGTAGAAAGTATAGCCTCCAAACATGGAGCTAATGGTACTTGTGCTACGCCCGCTTCAGCGTCTACGCGAGCTTGAACGCGTCGACGAGGCTTCGCGACAAACAGTTGCTTCTCCGAATCCCCTAGAGTATACAACAATTTGACCGCCAATTCTCTCGTCGCATCGGGAGTTTCAATGCCTAATGCCCCAGCTGCGTTGGCAGCGGCATCCATTCCTGACCACCCAGAAATAACGCGTCGCGTTGGAAGTATAGCCGACTTATCGTCGACTAAGCCGTTACTCTGAAATTGACTCGTTACTAATCGGAATTTGGCTGACACATGCTCCCATGCCATCTCTTCAGCCTGAGAGCATCCAATCTCCCAAACAGTCGAGTGCCTCTCAGCTAGGGAGGAAATTGACATTGGGAAGAGCGCACCGATAGATACCAAATGTTAGGAACGAAGCTTTCTATTGGGAGATATTCTAGCTTATATACCCTTCGATCTCTGTGACTGCCGTTTTGTTTTCTAATGCGTTTAACCACTAAAAAAATATTTTAGCACGTCGGCAGTATTTATCCAACTCAGGAAGCTTGGCAGGAAGCCCGCTCGTGAAATACTCGTTAAAATAAAGTTCTCGGCATCAGACTCGGCTCTAGTCTTGATCCCAGTCGCCACCTTGTTTCGGCAGTGACGGACCTCCAGAGCGCTTGGCCATGATAATCTGATCAACCGAAAGAATAGTTGTGGCGGCTTGCGTGGCCAACCGAATCGCACTCAGCTTAGCAATACGTAGGTCCCAGATACCATGGGCCGCGGCATTTAGAACACCGGACGCATCGCTTGCTGCCTCGACATCGACACCTGTTCCAGGCTCAGCATAGAGACGAGCAAGTACAGCTGTAGCATCGAGCCCGGCATTTTCAGCCAATGTTCGGGCAATCACCTCAAATGCTTTGCCATAGCGTTTCACAGCATGTTGGAGTATACCTGGTGTACGCTCACCCTGGTCCTGTACATAGCGCGCGATTTCCATCTCCGCGGCGCCGGCACCGGGAACTACAAGTGTATCGCGAGTAAGAGCCTTCACAGCAGAGACGCCGTCATCGACAGCGCGCTCGACGTCATCCAGGAGCTGCTGAGTCGCGCCACGAAGAACAATGGTAGCCGTGCGTGTGTGTGATGAGTCCTGACGGAAAACGGTAACGCGGTCGCCGCCAATTTCTTGAACTTCGACGTGTTCAATATATCCAAGTACTTCTGGACGAAGGGGCTGGGACTGTGTAGGTAGGGTTGCCTGTGCACTAGCCCCGGTGACCCGACACAATCGCTGTAAGTCAAACTTCGAGGGTATGCGGAAAACGAGAATGCCAGCCCGGTTCAGGTAGTGCAAGACCAGCGAGCCAACTCCAGCACCAGCAATTACTACACCCACATCGGCATCGGCAAGAGACTTGGCAAAGGCCTCAACCTGGCGCTCCTCGCCTTTGCTGAAGTCGAGCATCTCTTTCGCATTGTGGAGCAGCACCGTGCCCTTGGTCTCGGTCTGAGATATATCAACAGGAGCAGTGAATACGGCAACCTTTGCATTCTTGATCTCTGATACTGATCCCTCAGCCTTATTAGGGAAAACCATGCCTTTGATAATGGTGGAGGCTAGCAGCGAAGCGCCCATAATCTTCACCACGCGTACGTTGTCAACGTTAAACAACGTATTCTTCTCAGGCATCACATGAGCTACTGCCTCAGAAACTAGACCTGCAAGTAAATCCTCGCTACCGTATTGTTTTGGCGCGATCACACCACGAAGTATGGTTTCAAGCTGCTTTGCATTGTGGGTGTCTTTAACAACTTCCTGCGCTTGCGATTGAATAGAATCTTCAGCATAATTCAGCGCCTTTTCAAACCCTTGAATAATTTCACTTGGAGACATACCAATACGCAGAAGCTCCTCAGCCTGACTTAGTATCTCGCCAGCCAATACTACTACCAAATTAGCAGCATCACCAAGCTCGAGCTCCTGCTGCTCTGCAGCTAACACTAATACTTTCACAGCAGGATGGAAAATATCTAGCTCACGCAGGATAGTTGATGCATCTGATGTGAGGAAGACTTTCTGTAAATGGTTAACGATAATCTTGTTCCGCCCACTTGGGCCCACAGACGTCCGTACCATGCTTGCGATCTCGCCAACAGCAGCAATATTCTTGTTAACGACACCATCCTCGCTTTGGAAAGTTTGGTAGCCCTGCTTGAATAGGCCCGCATTAGGTGCCCGTGGAAGCTGAATTTTCGACATTCGTGAAGCTATCCTGATTATTCAACCTTACCGCCTATGCTGTGTGTATGGAGCACCTTGATCATGTGGCGTAATTAAGAGCAGAATTGAAACCCTCTAAAGTCATGCCACGAATCTACTTTTTTATGCACCTGTTTATAACTGAGTTTACAAAAAAAAATACAGACATGACGACAAGCTCCAAAAAAAATACTCCCATGCGGAGAATCGAACTCCGGCCTCGACGGTGAGAGCGTCACGTCCTAGCCACTAGACTACATGGGATTAACTGCCATAAGATTAGAAAATAAACAATATATAGTCCTTTAATATTACTACAAGTTCTGTCAGCGACATTTGCTCAGCTTCCCGAAAGGACTACGATCTAAGTTCTATCAGGAAAAGCTGAGTGCCGAGGGGAAAAATATGATGCGCGCATGGCAAACGATTAGAAAAAGATATACCACATTGAGCAAGAAAAAAAATACTCCCATACGGAGAATCGAACTCCGGCCTCGACGGTGAAAACGTCGCATCCTAGCCTCTAGACGATATGGGATTACTTAACCAACAACATGTTACAACCCGGCCACGAGGACTGACTTGTGTACGGAGAGCAGAGATACGTTTGTTAAGGTTAAATCTTCACGTGACAAATTATCTACCGACGTATTCGTCTTAGAGAAATGGATGCTATCTTGCGTCCCGCATACAAGCATCCGAACTTTTTATAAATCTTACCGTCTCAATTATTTCTATAACCGTTGACAAGAGTCGTACTGTTTTTCGGAAAGATTGGTCTGGTAGGAGAGCGCTTAGTCCACACACCATGGATATTGTGGAGCTCCTGAACCAAGCTTTTCCTGATCCCTCCGCTCTAGAAGAGCGTCTGGAAGAGGCACAAGATTACCTAGGACTGTGTCAGGACTATCTGAGGCTTCGGCTAAGTGAACAGCCGTCCTCAGGCGAGGTTCGGAGGGCTGCTACTGAGGCACCTGCCCAGCTTGCAAAGCTCCAACAGCAAACTGATGAAATACAAAAGATCGGGGGTAATGCTCTTGCGCGTGTTGACGAAGTGACTGCTGGAATCAAGCGATTAGATCGTACTAAAGAGAATCTAACACAAACAGTGAGAATGTTGCGGCAGCTGCGAATGCTGTCCAAGCTTCATACACAACTCACTGCGCTAGCTCGTCGCCGAGCATATGCTGAGCTAGCCACTACAGTTACTGCCGCCGCAGATTTGATTAATTTTTTCCGGCCGTATCGAAGTGTACCTCGTATTGCCGAGATCAGCCAGCGGACGGGAGAAGTAGAGACTACTGTATACGAGCAGATCCAGTCAGACTTCAATGATGCTCTTTCAGGACGGCCGGAAGTACCACTGAGAGATGCTTGCTTGGTTGTAGATGCATTGAACAAGCAAGCCGCGCTCATTGAATGGTATGCACATACAGTGCTTCGGGAGTATTTTCAGATCTTTAATGTTGCCGATGAGGCTGGCTCGCTAGAGAATGCACCAAGACGATATGCCTATTTGAAAAACAAGGTATTCGGGCCTTTCACAGTAGAGCATCAAACATGGTTTCCCTCTGAGTGGAAAGTAAGGGATGAGGTACTAAACATTGCGCTTAATTCCACTGCGCAGGATTTGCAGCTCCACTGTGAGAATCTACAGTCTACATCTGAACAAGATATGCAACTATTAGTGACTGTGCTTCAAGAAGCGCGAGACTTCGAGCGTCAGACTCGCTCGCCCCCTATAATCTCTGAGGCATTAGCTCCATATATGAGCCGTTGGGTTGATTTCGAGGATAGGCAACTAGCTGCTCAACTGCTTGCGTGGCGCATGGGGACAGAGGAAGCGGAAGATGGCGTTTTTGTTTCTTCACGGGAGCTGGTATCCCTGCTGAAAGTACTACTTGGTCAGGTCACCAAACTTGCTCCATCTCAGCTGCCTATTTTGAGCAAGGTGATGGCAAAATGGCTAGGAAGATATGGCAATCCGCTTTTGACTCGACGCCTACTCGATAGAACCCAAGCTTCAACGGTTGCCACAACTGCAAAGTATTTGCTCACAACTGTAACCCAACTAGAGGAGCAGCAAGATAATGCGGGCGACGACTATACGGTGCTAGCCAGGGAGCCCTTGCTCGGGGTTTTGGACCGCGCAGTTCAGTCATTAGCTGCCCAAATTGCATCACGAGCAGATCCCGTCTGGCGCGAGATGGCTCAGCCGTCGTCATGGAATCAAGGCACGGTAAGCAACTACGCCGTACATCTTGGAAGCTTGCTGGAGCAAGCCGTTGGCGACATATTAGGAGCAGTTAATTCGCCTTCGGTGGTGGTCGACACATGTTTCCGCGTTGTAGACACTATTTGCTCGGCGTTTGTGACCACTGGTATGGCAAGAACGCCCCGACCTGTTACTGAGCCAGCAGCAGAGCAAATGCTTCTGGATTTGTACTCAATTAAAACCCGACTCACCCAGTTGGTGGAATATGCACCATTAGACTCTCAGCACAAGCAGTCGCCCCGTCTTCGTCGTTTTCCGGAGCGCGTTCGTCAAATTGTAGCCAATGCAGAAGCAATATTCAAAGTACTGCTTACGCCCACCGAGCCACTGAATGAATTTGTGGAGAACTACGTCACCCTCTTAAAGGATCGGTCAGTGGTGAACTTCCAAAAGATTCTTGAGGTTAAAGCGGGACGGTACCAAGCTAGGGCAGTAGAACTCTTCCGCAAGCGAGTTGCGGCCGAGAAACACGAAAAACTTGGAGATTGCGCAATGTTGACACAGGTGACATTAAACCCACCTCGCTCGGGCGACACTACGACTTCCTTCCCTAGTTTTCGCCAGATCGGCCAGTTTCTTCGTCGCGACTAATATCTTACCCCTACACTCAACTACTTATAAAACTCTAGCTTCTCTACATCAGAGCCTGTCTTCACTTGGGCCGCATAAGCCTCCTCTAGATCCTGCTGTAGAATGATGTAGCGGTTCTTGCGCACAGCACGAAGGCCAGCCTCCTGCATGATCGCAGCAATGATAGCACCCGACAGGGGATCATTCCGCATAATTAAAGCATCCAAGTCAATCTCAGGAGCAAGAGACATCTTACTGGCAATGGTTGTAAAGATAAGACGTCGCTCTCGGCGGTCACGCAAGTTCGGAAATTCGATTTTCCGGTCAAGACGGCCGGGACGCATTAGCGCAGGATCAAGCGTGTCAGCTCGGTTTGTAGCCATGATCACTTTGACGTTAGAGGCCTGGTCAAACCCATCCATTTGGTTCAAAAGTTCGAGAAGGATACGCTGTACTTCGCGATCGGCGCCCGTCTGTGCGTCGAATCGCTTGGTGGCGATTGAGTCGATCTCATCGATAAAGATAATGGCAGGCGCGTTCTCGCGAGCAAGACGGAATACATCTCGAACCATGCGAGGACCCTCACCGAGATACTTTTGAACAAACTCCGAGCCCACTACACGAATAAATGACGCTACAGTAGCATTTGCTACAGCCTTGACCAGCATAGTTTTCCCAGTGCCTGGTGGCCCATAAAGCAGGACTCCACGGGGAGGGTCAATGCCAATCTGCTCATACAGACCCTGTTCCGTCAGTGGTAGTTCCACAGCCTCTCGGATCTCTTGCTTTTGCATATCAAGGCCACCAACATCTGCATATGATACATCAGGTTTTTCATTGGCACCTAGCATTGTTATGCTTGAATCAGCTTCAGGCGGCAATATATCAACCAAAGCATTCGAGTGCCGATGAAGTGCTACACTGGAGGATGCTTTGAGGAGTTCACGGTCCAAAGTAGAGAGAATTCTGACAGCGTAGTTCGATCCCGTGGTCGAGGAGACGATGCCGGTGTTCTGATCGATTGCCTCTAAGAACTGACCAATGACAAGTGGAACGCTTTGAATGCGTTTCACCTCTTCTTGAGCCTGTACGAGCTCCCGCTTGAGGTGACGCTGTTCGTCTTTTATGTAGTCTTCTTGAAGACCTAAAAGTTCCAGCTCACGCTCCAGTGTCTTGAGACGGACATAAAGATCATCGCTGCCAAATCCCAGGCTCAATTCCTTCGCTTCCTTTGCGTCTTTGACTCCCTTGAGGCTTGCAGCTCTCGGTGGCGCCAGACCCAGCTCCTCCATGACGATGTTGGAGATTCGTAAGCAGGGTTCTTCTTGCGAACAAGGGAATAGAGGACCAGTGACAGTTTGTAAATGCAGTACTAATCCACCAAAACTAAAAGAAATGCGTAGATGAAGATATCTCTATATATATGTGTGCGTGTGTATGCTAATCTATTACAAAAAGGTACTCTGAAGAACCTGTTCTAATAGAATCACGATTAAACAACTCTACGTATCGTGATGTAGGGACATCCGAGCCATTAAGACTCGCATCGCCATCGAGATCATATACATACAATCGTGGTTCACCATCAACTCTTCGAAACTGTAGAACAGTCCGACCATTGTCTTTCTCTAACTGACCATCCTTGGTCAACGCCCAATGAGATCGGCCTGTTAACGAATGTGCGCTTACAGCTTCGTCAGGATTGTTTGTTGACGAGTACGCGTAGACGCGGAATCCAGCCGGTGGGCCGTCACATGCATCCTCTGGTTCGTAGTATGGATGTTGAACGTCTCTTAGAAGTGCATCACGTTCGAGTGCACCGCTCGGAATAAAACATGGTTCCTCGCGCGTAGTTAATTCGCGCTTGTTTAGTCGCGACAGCTGCTGTTTGGAGATGCTGGTTTGTTTTCTTCCGTCGGGTCGCCGGACTTTAGCTATTGGCCGGGTACTGCGCCCAATCTGTGAAATTTGTACGTCTGATTGCATATTTGAGGTCAAGCGTTTGACCGGGGTCATGCGGCGAAGCTTATATGTAAAAGTGCGGGGCAGCACCGACAGGCTATAGATGTGATGACAAAGTAATAGCTGGCTGCATTTAGAAAATCGTCGTTGCCACATCAACCCAAAAATACTAATATCACACGATATCAAATCATTGTGTATCCGGAGCTGTTACCCATCGGAAAAAAAAATCTAGTAAACGTACTCATTCTCTCCTTTTGTGACACCTAGTAACTTTGCAAAACGCTTGAAGCATTGATCGTTCTCGCTCTCTCTGGGCGCGATACCGCTGGAACCTGGTCCACCATCACCGCAGCGACACCTGCACCCCACGCCATTATATCTAGGCGCGTCATAAATCTTTTCGTAACCGCTGAAGTCCTCAGAGGCAACATCAGGATCTGACTCAGGATCGGCAATCTGATTCATGGAGTTTGCCGGGCAGTGGCCAATTTTTGTGTGGGAGTAGCCTATGTCTCGGAAATAGTGTATCTGGGAGGCATTGAGCATGAGAGCTACACCAAGTGTGTGTACCGGAGCATCGCCCCATCTTTCGTACCAGAATCCACCAGATTTTTCTAAAGTCTGAAAGTAGCCTTCATACAAAGGGTTGCGCCAAAGATCGAACCTTGCGATCTCAAAATTATCCCAGAAGTGGCAGAGGTTGTATTCACATCCATCCATGAATCGTGTTGCTTTATTATTGCGAATGCGGTGCTTTTCCTCGGTAGAGTTTTGGCAGTTTGTGAGGGCTGCCCAGACGTCAGTATCTGGCAACCCCATTTTACGCTTGTATGCAGCGGTATGTCGGAAAAGATTTGAGACGGTAGCCTCAAATTCCCCTAATATAACAGAATATCCATAAACTTTTCCATGCTTTTCCATTTCCATAAATACATCGTACGGAGTGTCACAGTAAAATTCGACATCGGGCTCAAGACGCCAGTACCAATCGTACTTCTGGAGCAATTTGTGTCGGTAGAACATCCCAGAAAAGAATCTACACATCTGATGATATGAGAGTTTGCGCCCGTATGGGAAAGCGTGGTCGGCCTGGTATTCTAGTCGCTCCTCAATTAAATCCTCGGTGATGTCAGAAGGAAATTCCCATTCGTTCTTAGGTATGATTCCATACTCAACGTGTGATGATGCCACTGCTGAAATGGCAAGTTTGAACTCGTCGCTAAACGGCTCATTATTCAAGAAGGTATAGGGGTAGTTAAACCACCTATTAAAGTGGAGCTCCATTGATCTCACGCTACTCACAGCCCCATCGAGGTCGGAGTTTCTAGCTAGAACAAGAATTGTAGCGTTGGCACGCGCCGCTTTTACATCGGGCCGTACGCATCCGTCATAAAAAGGTTGGTCAATATCACCAGACAAACCCACTATGGCCTTGTGTCCTCCGGAAGGCTTTTTTGCAGTTGGCCAGTACTTGATCCAAGAAGGAGGGGTCGTGCTGGAAGTAGTGTTTTTTTTTAAGGCTGATGGTGTTTCATTAGAAGCCCATGAAAGAGACCGTACTTCTGAGAAAGCCTTGCTCACGAGCCAAAAAACAAATATTAGGCCTAAGAGAAATGAGAATATGCGATAAGGGCGCATTCACACGTCGCTGTTGCCAAACCAAAAGCAGGACTCTATGAGGAATCGAGCGCTTATCAACGGCGCTAATGGGAACGCGTGCTATTTTTTCTGATGACATTATATGATACGCCGGACAAGTGCATATTGAGTCGTCGGATCGTCGAACATCGTAACCGAAGTTAAACGACTCAGAGTGAAATAGCATATGCATGGTTTGGTGATTCGTGATTTGCAACACGCGCAGCACAGACGCAGCCCTTTTACGTCTTTTATCATAGTAAACCGTTAGCTGCGTGGGAAATGGAAGATGCAGCAGGCTTCAGGAACTTGACGCCCCACGTGAATGCTTACGGCTCCAATTGAATTTCCCAGCTGCATTCTACATTCTCAAGGAATCAAACACCCCCCTTATGATTTCAAACTGATTCCTTGATCTATAGTCCGTAAAAATGCACTAGACGGGTAATTTCTAGACACTGTTTGCATTGAATTACCATCCCATCGCGGCCTAACGCAGTGATTATCGAGAGAAGAGCGCGTAAGGCCGAACCAAAAAAAAAAATCATACGTGTTTTGAAGTAACTGGAGCTAAATTTTTGTGACTCTGTTTGCTTTGCCGCGCGCTATCAATTCTCTCTGTAGTTTGAATTTGACATAGTGGTAATATGGTGGGAAAATAGTTATCACACTAGTGTGTTATCCTGGAGTCGTGTGACATCCAGAACAGAAGTATGAATTTCGAGGTATGCGTATACATTGGCTGGCAGTTACGGCTTCATTTTTCTTTCTCCTAAACTACTGTTTCTAGTACAGTATATAAATCGCATCGGGCAGATACTCTAAAGTTTTACTGGCTGTACCGGCAGTTAAAAACCGGAAGTGTATGGTTGATGACCAAGCCATTTCATATCGTTCCTATGGTTGACGAGGGTGCGAGCCTCTCTGAGCAACTTATTGGTGCCGCACGTTATAACAACGATCAGCTGATTGAACAGCTGATAGAAGGTAAGCCTGACGAAGAGGTAGCAAAGATCATTAACACTACCAGTGATCCCGTCGGCAACGGGCTCCTTCATATTTGTGCCCGCCACGGCTCTCTGGAGGCTCTGGATGTTCTTTTGGACCAGGAGGGAGTTGAAATAGACCCTCGAAACCGTCTTTCGGAGAACACACCCCTTCATGAGGCGGTTGAATTTGCTGTGACCCCTGGAAACGAGGACGCTGGTATTGCTGTAGCTGAACTTCTTATTGAAGCTGGTGCTCAACCCAACCCCAAGAATGCTAGAGGCAAGAAGCCGATTGATCTTGCGGCTAGTTCCACGAAGTTAGTGAACATCCTTCGCGGCGCCCAGTACGCCGCTGAGATGGAACGCGAAGCCGCAGCTGGTGGGCCGGTAGATGGCGTGGACGTAGCTGTGGACGATGAAGAGGGCGAAGAAGGGGAAGTTGACGACGAAATCCCGGAGGAATAAGGGAAATAAGGAGTAGAATAGAGCGTATATTAGGAGCTTAATCACGATGCATTTATATACTACGAAGAATGAAGGGGGAAGTCATCTCTTGGAGTTCTAGGCCAGCCCTGTGGGTAAGGCTTTTGGACTCCGGACTTGAATTCATAGTAATGGCACACCCCTCTAACATCAACTAATTGGGCCATTCTCCATCGAGAAATACAAGAGGCTGCATTGCCTTGACGGATGCCATTTGCCACAGCCTCAGTATGGCCCGGAAGCCATATCAGCGAGATCGGAGAAGGCGGTCTTCTCAGATCGACAGAGTCTTCAAAAGAAAGTGAGGTAGTTAGCACCGCGAACCGATGCAGCGAATCCCACCGGCTGAACGCGCGCTCAAAATCGGTGGCTACGTACTGTGATGTAGGCAATACCAAGGCTGTTAAAAACAATTGCATGCCTCCAAAATGATACGAAACGCAACTCTGCAAAATCCCAGTGACTTGCCGTAGCGCTAATTTGTCAGTGCAGCTCTTTGACATTGTCAATGGTGAATCAGTCCTGCCTGGTTTGGTGCGAATGGCTCCTTCGACGTCCCAATTACTACGTCCACGGAGCCACGGTGTATTCGGAGAAGGAGCGCTCCAGCTACCTCCACCCGAAGAGCGCGTTAATGCCATTGATGCATCTCCACAAGGCGCAGCCGAGATGTAAAGATATATTTCGCTCGGTTTACCACTATCGGTCTCTACTAGCCAACGATTGAAGGCACGTAATGCCAGTATCTCTGCATGGCAATCATGAAGCACGCGTCCGTCGTTGAATTTGCTCGTAGGTAAGGCTTTGACACCGGTAGCAAGTGCAACGCATTCGGCTACTCCGCCTGTAACTGCAACCACTCCTGCCAGCACAGTACCTTCCATGCAACCATTAGAGCGCATTACAGGCTTGCCCCGACGTCCTAGCTCCGCGTAACGAGTGAGCACTAGGCGGGCAATGTCATCCCCTGCCATTGCTGATTGTGGCGAAAAGCAGGGGTCCAATTGAAACTCCATTCTACCGCCGCCGGCGCAGCACAGCAGTTAGCGCTGCGGCACCGACAGCTAGAACTGATCCCACTATGGCAATGCCTACGACTCCCTCGCGGCTAAGCTTGTCCTCGATAGCCTGCCGGAGCTGGTTAATCTGGGGATTCCGCGGCTCATATTGGAGTAATGTGTCTGTGTATCGCCGAGCATTACCATAATCACCCAGTTTGTAACTTCCAAGCGCCATGTAATAGAGTACTTCGCGTCGACGCTCAGGGCTATCGCGGTACAGCTCAGCCAATAATGACATGCCCTCACGCTGCTCCTCACGTGTGGAGCCTTTCATGAGTCCCCAGGCAAGATTGAACCGGGTACGTTGCGATGGATGCTTCCCTTCATTCATATATTGCTTGCGCAGAATTTCAAGCTCCTCTGGTAGTAGCGGCTCTGTGAGTTCACCAACATTGGGGTAGCTCATGTTGGAATCCGACACAGCTTTACTTAATCAGACTTTCTTTAGTGGTTTTCATATGGTCACGAATATCATGGGTAAGTCGTTCCGTGGGAACGTGCTTGTGCGGCAGGGGCTGGCCCACAAGTTTTTCGGCGTCGGAAAACTGACGTCTGATGAAATCTGCTCGAAGCTTGGCTTCTACCCACAAATGCGCATGCACCAGCTTGACGAGCCACGAGTTCTTGCGCTCACGAAGGAGCTGTCTACACGCAAGATAGAGGCAGAGCTGAGAAACGAAGTCCTGTCTAATATTCGACTGAAGGTAGAGACTGGATCCTACCAGGGCCTCAGGCATCAGCAAGGGCTGCCAGTACGCGGCCAACGTACGCGTACAAATGCGCGCACAGCTAGACGGCTTAATCGCCCAGAGCGCCGCATTTAATATACCGATATCCTTGGTTGACAGTTCTTTCTCGAGGTGACGAGATTATCCGACTTACAGCGGCTAGCTTGAAATAGAATTGCATGTGCACATAAATACTAAACGCTAACTTTCGCCATATTATTGCGTATGAAATCAGTACCTAACCTCCTCCGTTGACCGGAATTTATCTTGGAAAATCGAGTTAGCTACTTTGTTAGCCCTGGTTCTTTAATGATATCGGCGCACGGGAGTAGTTTTCCTCTCTTCCCTTTTGATTAGAGATCGTCATCGGTCGACGGCGAACCCACCAAGAACTTATAAATCATTTTCCTTTTCTTCCAGCATCTGGGTTGCCACGGCCGTTATTCTGAAGTCAATGGCATCTAGAGCTACAAAATCAACAGCAGCAACAGCTAAAGGGGCAGATAAAAGCTCCACAGAGTCTGTGGATGCTTTTAAAGCCGACAACGTTTCATCGACACAGGTCATGTTGTTCATTCCGAACCTGATAGGGTATTCACGGGTGCTATTTGCTCTACTATCTCTATTTTTCATGCGCTGGCATCCGAAGGTCTGTACGATTTTATATTGCGTATCCTGCTTGCTCGATGCCTTAGATGGAGTTGCTGCTCGGCGCCTCGGCCAGACCAGCCAATTTGGTGCTATTTTGGATATGGTAACAGACCGCTGCACTACGAGCTCGTTAATCTGCTATCTCTGTACAACGTACCCGCATTGGGCTGTCCCATTTCAGCTCCTAGTAAGTCTAGACCTTGCCTCTCATTACATGCATATGTATGCGACGCTCAAGTCGGGTTCTCAGAGCCATAAAAAAATTCAGAGCAGCTCAAAATTACTACAGCTATACTATACCTCCAACAAGGTACTCTTTATAGTATGTGCTGCCAACGAGCTTTTTTATGTGGGCCTGTACCTTTATACAATCCCGCTGCGGACCCCACCGCACCTTGGGTACATCACAATAGGTGGATCCTCGATTCCATTGTCTTATGCGACGTGGATAATTGTGTCTACCTTCCCCCTTTGGGCTCTGAAGCAGTTCCTTAATGTCGTTCAGATGGTCCAAGCGGGTAAATCATTAGCAGAAGGCGACGCAGCTGAAAGGAATAAAGCAACTCTTTAAGTCAAACATCTCAGCCAAGCTTACTCTCAACTATCGGTAATGCAATTCAGAATTTCGCAAATAAAACTAGCCTTATTCGTCGTATAGCCTACCGAATCACTCATCATCACTCATCAACTAGCCGATGCTACACGCTGTCCCCACACATCAGTACACAAAAGGGTCTCTCTCTGAATTTGACGTGGATGCTGATCCCGCTGTTCAATTTAAGTGCTGGTTCGAGGAAGCTCGGGTCGCTGGCATACCGCTGGCGGAGGCAGTAAGCCTTGCCACTGCTGAGCTTCCCAGTGGTCGGGTGTCCTGTCGGATTGTTCTTCTGAAGGAGCTCAATACTGAAGGCCAATTTGTAGTCTACTCCAATTGGGAACATAGTCGCAAGGCACATGATGTAGCGTCTAATCCGTTTGTCGCTCTCACGTTTTGGCACAAGGAACTGGAGCGTCAAATTCGTATCGAGGGCAGGGCCGAGCGAATGACCGAGGTAGAATCACAAGCGTACTACTCCAGTCGACCACGTGGATCTCAGCTTGGCGCATGGGCATCCCATCAGAGCCAACCTGTCGAATCTCGCGAGGAGCTAGAGCATGAGGTTGAAGATGTCTCCGAACGCTTCAAGAACTTGCCAGACGATAAGATTCCCATACCACCATTTTGGGGCGGTCTTAAAGTAACCCCTGAGACTTATGAATTTTGGCAGGGGCGACCGAGCCGCATCCACGACCGGATACAGTATGTTCGCGATGAGTCCGGTGCTTGGAACCGCAGACGTCTCTCACCGTGATAGCTCCACGAGTCGATGCAAAAGTCTTAGAAGAGATAGAGAGCGACAAGAGTCATACTTAAACTATCTTAAATGTTACTCTATGGCTAAGATATGATCTTTCGGCTGGAGTCAGAAAAGTACACGCCCCAAACGTAACAAGGAAGGGTGCGGGACGCTCTCCTCATTGAGCCGCATCCGGTCAAGGAATCTCCCGTTAAGGAGGGGCAACTTAAGGTAAGAGCAGATTCATCATATATGAAACTGGAAAGATCATAAGAAAAATTTAATTAGCTAGCTCCCACCTCTTAAATCAGCAATTACGCACAACTTTGGGATATTAGTGACACACACTCTCTGCGAGCCTCCCCCGATCCCGCTTAAGGCTGAAATTACGACAAGTCTCGGCTGACGCGTAATTCCGGATATTCCGAATCAAGTTAGACGCAGCAGTGTTATGATGCAAATTAGTAGTCGTCGTGTCCTTCTAGATGGAGAGCTTGTAGCTGCTACAGTCACTTTCGAGAACGGCCGAATTACTAGCATAGAACGGACACTGGCAGCTGAAAATTTGGGAGACCTCGTAATTCTCCCGGGTCTAGTCGACACCCACGTTCATCTAAATGAACCAGGTAGAACTCATTGGGAAGGATTCGAGTCTGGAACTAAGGCGGCTGCCGCCGGTGGTGTCACTACGGTTGTGGACATGCCCCTAAACGCTCTACCTCCCACAACTACTGTTGAAAACTTTGAGATCAAGTTGAAGGCGGGGGCTGGAAAATGCTGGGTAGACGTGGCATTTTGGGGCGGACTCGTTCCTGGAAACAGGAAGGATCTCGTGCCCCTCATAAAGCGCGGCGTCCGTGGATTCAAATGCTTCTTAATAGACTCGGGTGTCCCTGATTTCCCTATGGTTCGTCTGGATGAGGTAGAGGCTGCATCAAAGGAACTGCAGGGCCATCCAAGTGTCCTTATGTTCCATGCAGAAATGGAATCTGCAACTGCTCACGGCTACAAATCAGGCTATCCTACCGGCAACCCTCACTTTCCTGCCGACATGACAGACAAGGTGGAACCTGAGCTTTATGCAGATTTTCTAAATTCGCGACCGGATAGTTGGGAAACTGCTGCAATAGAAACCGTGATAGACGTGGCAGAGCGCTATCCCGACCTAGACTATCACATTGTTCATCTTGCGACCGCAGACGCCGTTCCTGCTGTACAAGAAGCGAAAAGGCGGGGCGTGCGCATCACTGCTGAGACGTGTTTTCATTATCTCTCATTTTCTGCTGAGTCCATCCCGCGAAAAAACACACTTTATAAGTGCTGCCCCCCAATCCGCTCAGAATCAAACAGGCAGGACTTATGGCAGGCTGTCCATGATGGTGTCATCACTACAATCGTTAGTGACCACTCGCCATGTACGCCTAATCTGAAATTGCTGGATGTTGGTGATTTTATGCAGGCTTGGGGAGGCATTGCAAGTGTGGGACTTGGTCTTACTGTGCTCTGGACCGAGAATCAGCTTTCACTGCCACAGATTTCCGCTTTCTGTAGCAAGCGTACTGCCGAACAAGCGGGGCTGTACCATCGGAAAGGCTCTATCGAGGTCGGCAAGGATGCCGATTTTGTCATTTTTGACCCTGAAGTCGAGTGGACATTCCATCAGACCCAAATGCATTTTAAGAATAAATACACTCCCTACGATGGTAGACAAGTCCGCGGCCGGGTTGTGCAGACAATTCTACGTGGCGAAACCGTGTACCGCTACGGCGAATCGTTCGGTCCTGCTTTGGGCCAGCACATCTTAGAACCCCGCGTATAGATTTTTTACAGGGTTGTTGACAGGTCAACATCGTTCTCACACAGCCTGATCATCGAATTTTCATGAAGATTTAACATGACAACAAGTCCATCCGCATTGAACCGTAGCGGCAAAACGCTAGTTCAAAATTACAATATCTGGTGAGGTTCTTCTATACCTTGGTAGCAGCGCGCCGAAAGGTTATACCGCTTCATAATAGATGATGTAGTTGCTACACCGGGATATACAGTTCCTAAGGTTGTGGTCATCAAATACTGCTGCTTAACGGCTGCCTCGAATAAGTAACTTGCATGATAATTATCGCGCTCTCTGCACCCGCAAGGTCATTGAGTCTATCAGCCTGCGTTCAAATTCGTTAGCATTTGCGTTCATGGTTAACATTTGGGCATGATCAGCTAAAACACCATTTAGACACATATAGCGCTCTCCTATACTAAGACGCATCCTTATTTTATGAGGTGCCTATTACTAGCCACTATATCACTTTATGCACCTGCTCAAGACTGCTGGTCCTCAGGCTTAGCGCGGTTCAGTACTTTCAGGAACTCACCAGTCCGGTGTCTCATACGAGTATGCACATAGGCCTTCGAGCACTTGATATGGTAGTGGAAATAATCGCGGAACGTTTGGATGTGAGAGACAGTTTGTTCGCGACGAGTACGGTGAATGTGAGCCGGGAATAGTACAAATGTAATGAAGCTGGACGCTGTAGGTGGAATACGCTGACCCTTGATTTCCAACGGTGCTTCTTTTGAAAACAATACTTGAGGTGAGTTCGCTAGAGCACGTCGCCGCGCATCTACAAATTCCTGCAGGAACACTTTGCCCAGCACCTGATCAGTCTCATCTTTAAAGACAGTAGAGAAAATCACGGTGACACGATCAAAACTAGGCAGAATGTAGATGGACTCCTCGTCCCGATAATGAATGGCCATAGGTGCAGTGAGCTCCGGATCTGGACCCTCCTCCGCAGCCATCTTATCAAAGTTGGCAAATGCAGCTTCGAAGGGAGCTGCAAGTGCGTTGCGTCGGAGTAAGGAAATCTTGGCAACCGTTTCGGTGCGAACTTCCAGAGGCTCGTCGGCAAAGTCCGCAGGGTTTACCAGGAGGGTGAAGTCATAGCCTGGTTCCACCTGTGGGCTTATCAGAGAGCCATATTCCCGTTCTAACGTCTTCTCAACGCCATATTTGACAAGATCTTGCCATGCCTTGAGTGTTACTGATACTTGTAGTGCGTCGCCTTCTTTCGAAATGTGGTAGGTGACGTTGTCGAAGTCACTGAGGATTTGATTGATCTTCGCCGGAGGAGTTTGGTCGACAATAGCCTCAGTGAATACGCTTTTAAGAATGACGTTGTGGTATTCTAGTAGGTCCGTCATTGCTGTTCAAAAATCCCAAACTGATCCTAGACCACCGTCACCGCTGATTAGCCGTGTGCTGACTGCTAGCTGACTAGACCCTCTAAGGTGTCTCTAAGCGTAGAAAGCGGAACAGGGGGGAGGCCCTACTAATACGGAAATGAATTCCGGCAGCTAAATTATATCCGATAGCCAAATTACTTACTCGATCATCGGTTCAAGTTTTCAAAGAAATATTTCAACGGACCCAATAAATGAGAGCCGTTGCTTCGAAGCGTGTGTTGATAAATGGCGAGCTCAAAGCAGCCACGGTTCGAATAACAAACTCAAAGATTGTCGCAATAGAGGACGGCATCGCTGATGATGCCGAAGATTTCGGAGAATATGCCATTTTGCCGGGACTCGTCGACACGCATGTGCACTTGAACGAACCTGGACGTACAGAGTGGGAGGGATTTGAAACCGGGACAAAGGCCGCGGCTGCTGGCGGAGTCACCACAGTTATCGATATGCCTCTCAATTCTTTGCCACCCACCACGACGGTCGCAAATTTTGAGCTCAAGCTCAATGCGGCCAAGCACCAATGCTGGGTCGACACGGGGTTCTGGGGCGGGGTCATCCCTAGTAACAGCGATGACCTCGTTCCTTTGATCGAACGGGGCGTGCTGGGATTCAAGTGCTTTTTACTTCAGGGGCTTGATCCGGACTTCCCTATGGTTACTCTACCTGAAGTAGAAAGGGCAATGTCAATACTTCAAAGTCACCCAACGCTTCTTATGTTTCACGCCGAAATAGAGTCGGACGGATGCTGTTCATCTCACGAAAACGGCGACGAAGAGGAATATTCCACCTTCTTGGCGCTACGCCCGGACAAGTTTGAGACTGACGCAATAGAAGCCATAGCTGAACGAGCGCCAAAATATCCGAAGCTTCCAGTCCACATTGTTCATTTGGGCACGGCAAAAGGACTGCCGATCATCCGCAAGGGTAGGGAGGCGGGTGGAAATATCAGCGTTGAGACTTGTTTCCATTACTTGGCATTTGAGGCCGAATCAATCCCTCGCGGCGCAGTGCTCTACAAGGTTGTGCCTCCAATCCGCGGGCGGGAGAATCAGAAGCTATTGTGGGAGGCGCTGAAGAACAATGAGATAGATAGCGTCGTGAGTGATCATTCGCCGTGTACACCGAACTTGAAGCAGGTTGATCGTGTTTCTTTTATGACCTCGTGGGCCGGTATCACTTCCGTTGGACTGGGCTTGGCAATTTTGTGGACAGCTGCTGTGGAGCGATACCCCGAAGTGACACTGGCCGATATTTCGAGGTGGACTTCATTGAATCCTGCTCGCCAGGCTGGCCTCGATCATGCGAAGGGCTCTATTGAAGTTAATAAGGACGCAGACCTCGTGGTGTTTGATTCAGATTTCCAAGGAACTTTCGATGCCAGCAAGATGCAATTCAAAAACAAGCTTGTAGTATACGATGGCCTTCCGATGAGAGGTCGAGTTGTTGAAACTATATTACGCGGTAAAACCGTCTATCGTGTTGGCGAACCATTTGGTCCTCCAGTGGGTAAGTTACTGCTACATCGTGGTCAAAATTAGGCAGAGCGAAAAGTATTCATGAACAATGCTAGCAAGTTAATCTAAAGGCCGATCGTCTGTAGTGAGAAGCCCCAGCATCGCCCGTCGCCTCTCATTTGTAGCTTGTACTCCCAGCACGGGCGGCAACGTGCCCGTGAGCCGTGCGGCATAACGCTGATTCGATAGTTCAATCAATTCAGGACTGAGGGGAGTCAAGAGCTTACTCCTCACAGAGACCTTATAAATTGCCTCCGTGACAGGCTCAAGCCACTGCCTTAGGGGCTGAGGGAAGAACGCGGCGAAAGAAAATGCATCGGCGCCATCTTCCATAACGAACCGCAGCCATAACCAACTGGCTATGAATCCGCCATAATATGCAATCAAATTTTCTTCTAACCCCACTGTTGCAAGAAGAGTAACCGCAACAAGGAAGATAACTGGGGCCCATTTTAAAGGAACCCGTAAACGGCCACGGAAAAACACCACGGTGTGCGCTGGGACAAGCTGCTTAAGACCAACCGTGATACCAGCAACAAGCCCATTGGCTCCTGATATCAATGGATATTTTTCTGGCGCCTCTAACACCATATATATAAAAAGCTCGAGTAAAGTCATGCCAAATAGCATTACCATCGAAAATGTGACATACTCCTTAGGCCCCCAGACTTTCTCGAGGTAGCGACCACCTGTGGCGAGAATTATTACCAGTATCAAGAAGGGCACAAGTCGCGTCTCCACGAAGCAAGTAGTGACAAGTGTTATGGGAAATGACCAGGCAGGAGTCTTGCCCAATATAAGGACCAGATAGTAGGCGTCGACATTTGCAGGACCATCTTCGTATGTCAGGGCCATCCGATAGATTCGGAATAGCTCCACAATCGTGGATAAAGCGATAACTGACGCCAGAAGGGCACGAGTCACCACCGGCAGACGCATCGCGACGCGGTCTGCTGAGTGAGCTTGGAGCAGATCTCAAATAATGCAAGGTCCAACCCCCCCACACAAATTTCCGTTACGCCCTAACCACGCAACTAGGATAATGCGCGGCGTGCTAGTCCGAATAATAATATTTTATGAAACACAAATTAAACGTACAGCGCTCTATGTGAAAACCATCACCCACTCACCGATTGCTCGTAAAACTCGCGACACATCAGTCCGAGAAGCACGCAGAATAGTACACAGAGAATCCATATGGGCAGGAATATGCGTAGCCCGTTGGATTAGGTTGATATTTTCGGTTGTGGACGGTATGCCGCTAGCATCGAGGGCCGTAGCAATGGCTGATGCAGAGAGCGTACTAGACCGCGAGGCATCTAATACAGGATAGGCATGAACGCGATATATTAATTGTTTCAGGACACCAAACGCTAAAAATCTGCGGACATCAATGTCATGCAAAAACTCACGATGTTCATTGTACCAATTGTACAGATTAGTTCCATTATTGAATGCTGCGTATAGCTTGAGCACCTGAGGTGATGAAAGTAGAGGGCCGCCCCTTAAAGCGCTCGCACCCCCTCCCGAATCAGCACTATGAATGCTGTGCTCACTATGGCCACTTTGAACACTGCGAGGCATAGATGAACGCATCGAGCTTCCCATTGAGCCAGACAAGGAGCGTCCCAGGGAATACTTGGATTGAAAGGCCAATGGGTGGTATGCGAAGGCACAAAATTCTCTATATGTTGTTTCATCGCAGAGGGAATTGATATCAGGACACGTCGCATACACGTTGGAAAACTGGAACTGGCCCAGAATCACCACACATTCGTAGTGTATGAGATGCTGTATACACTGCTTTGTGAGGTTGTAGTCTGCGTCTGCAAGGTCAGCGATCGTAAGGACGCTGTTAACTCCGTTTATGAAAGGCAAGATTCGCTCAAGGGTGGGATCCCAAGAGTCATCCACCAATATATCAAGTTTAATTGTGGTAAGGGGTACATGCCACGGCTCGATTGGTGGAGGTGCCTCGAGAATGGGAAATAGCTTGATGTCAATCTTATTACTATCATCGATTGGGATTTGACACTCCGCATATGAGTTCAGATCTTGATAGATCTGTTCGATAGCGCTGTCTATTGCCAGTAGATTGCCTGGATTCGACAAGTACTGGCTCTGTTCTTCCAACGCCTTGAACATCTTTGCCGCACGGGTGATGGCCGATTCATATGGCGCCGAGTCGGATTCTGCATTGAATATGAACACAAAATTGAATGTGAACATATTTCGTTCGTAATTATCACCAACAATATTTACTGGATAACCGACTATGCGATACTTGCCATATCTAATGCACACGAGTCGGTTACACAGTGCTGGCTTGGGTATGATATAATTTCGTAACGACTCGAACAAGATAAGAGGTTCCAAAACCTCTGACGTTTTCGTCTTTATTACAACCCCATCGGGTGCCTGGCATCTCACGCGGGGACCCTCATTTGCATCAAATACAGCGTAGAAGACGCCCTGCAGCTGAGAGAACATAGATCGTCAAGCACCACTTATATAAGCCTCTACATCCACGGGCTATGCAGAGAGATTGTTTTGCGTAGGATAATAAAATTGTGTAAATAAATAACGTTAAGGCTCAAGCAGCGCTCGCATCAGTCGCCAGCTTACGTATCCAGCAACACTGGTAATGTTCGAAGTGTTTAAATCCCTCCTACGTAGCAGAACCGGCGCCGGAAGCACCCTCCGCGCGCTGCTAGCTGAGCCCAGAACGGGTCCTACTAGTCGCACTCGAGCTTCAAAAGAAGCAGGTATTATAGGATGACTCAAGCGGGGTTTGGATCTGTCTGATAGGGTAGCAGATGCTTTTGTTGACTGTGAAATGCTCTCGGCACTAGGGCTTGCATCTGGCGTCATGAGGCCACTCAATGTTTCCGCAACACCAAGACGGCTATCATAATTTTCCAACTCGGGACTCTGCGATTTCCGGAAATGAGCCATAAATCTGTCCTCCAGACTAGCATCTAGGCTGCTCATGTCGTCTAGCGAAATGTTACTAGGCTCATGCTCGTGTTCCTCTTCTTGCCCACGATTCTCTAAAATTAGAGGAGGTCCCAGCGGAAGTAATTCTGAGTTGTCTGCAGAGTCAATTGTCACCAACGTTCGCTCAGGACTGCCAGGCTGTTCATCACTCAGCCACGAGTTCATCTCAATACGAGGACTAGACATTAGTTCCGAGTCCGCCTGCGAAGCAACGGTCGCAGTTCTGTAGGAAGCTCTGACAGCATTAGGCGTGGGTACTAGTTGGTCAATTAGTGTAGGGCCCGGAGAGGGCGCTAGGTCCTCAATTACTTTCGATATTCTCTGTGTGGGGGGAGTTTGGCTGGTTAGCTCTTGAAGGACCGTGGGCTGTTTTTGCAGCTGCTGTCGCGTTAGTGGCTTTGTTTGTGATGGGCTCTTCACCGTATGACAAGGTGAGCCTAGTATTTGAGTCTTTGCCGTGGAATTCACCTCAGCACTGTTGGAAGTGACGCAATTTGTAGTCTTGTTTTCAGTCTCTTCTTTTTCGTTCAGAGCGTCATCACTGAGCATCTGAGGTGCCTCATCAAAAGCTGGCGTTTGGGTCGTCGAGGTAGTATCCACGCTTTCTGTAGGGTCACATACTATCTCATAGTAACAGACGCGATTCAATGTCTCATCTAGCTCAAAGGGTACGCCGGTAGGGAACTGCAAGAGCCAGAATTTAGAAGGCGTTGGTTGAGCCATAACAATTTCTGAAGCCGAAACGCGCCATATCTTTGATCTCCGAAATAGTGGATGCTTGAAGCTGCCGACCACAAGGTAGGCTACTTCGCCTCCTAATGTCTGCAGAACCTCGCACGCTCCCTCATCTACTTGAGTAGTGCCCAAGCGCTGCTGACGGCTCGGAAGTGTGCGCAGCGGACGGTTATTATTACCAGTGAAGACACGAAATGTGCCAATTGATGCCTCTACACCTTCAAATAGACACAGCTGGCCCGCCCCTTTGGATTCGCCGGTCGTTCCCTCTGACTCCATTGTGTGTTTACTAGAGATATGCTGACATAAGCAGCAGGCCGCTTAATGCTGTCTGACCCAGCATGATTTATATACATCAGACAAATTCTTTGATTTTTTAGCTATGATGAAAAAAATAAGCTGTTTAAAGGCAACTAGGAACGCAAAATTACTTAGAAATATTCAGTGATTTGAGATCTGGTATTTTTGGCACTTCGCCGCGAGCACGAAACGTTGAGACTGCTGGAATTTTAGCAGATATGCGAGTCTCTTTCGTGCCATAAGCGCGCGGTTCAAGGCATATCAGCGTATGCAGCGGTACCTCCATCCAGGGTGAGCGTTCTTGCGGCACATTCATAAAGTATGCGTAGATGCAACGTAGGACCGCTTGGTGGGTAACGATCATGACATTTTCTTGGCGCTCAAGTTCCATTATGATAGGATCGAGCCTCGTGACCACGTCACGGTAACTCTCGCCACCACGATAGCGATATTCATACTTATTCTCGTCTCGAGCAGCAAAGTCTTCTGGATAGATGTTCTGAATATCTTCGTATGTCAAGCCGTCGCATACTCCAGCATCGAGCTCATCTAACGCCTTCCATTGGATCTGTTGATATGGCAGGAAGCGCGCTGTCTGCTGCGTGCGCTTGAGTGTCGATGTCCACACCGTAAGTTCATCACCGCCCGAAGTGCCAATAGCATCAGCTAAGAGTTGCGGGAGCTTCTGTGCGTACATCTCTCCACGAGCAGAAATATTCGCATCGCCTCCTAATTTCCCTAACAAATTGTATTCCGATTCACCATGCCGACTCAACCATAGACGCCTGGGTTTGATATGAAGATTCATCAAGTAGTACACAATGTGACTCTCAAGATAGGAGCGTATCTGGTTGACGACAACCTGCGCCCCGACATTTACAGTCTTGAGGAAAGTAAGATCATCGGATGTAGATATGGTCTCATAGGTTTCTTGGTATTGATTGATACGGGCCATGAAATCTGCTGCAGCTTCTGATGGATCAACTCCTTCATAATCAGGGCTGTTAGTCTTTACATCCATAATATTGGTCAAAATAATATCCTCATCATCACAAACAGTCTCAACAAATAAAGGTTGAACTTTTGCAGCCTCGAATACTTTTCGCAGCCATCTTCGGCGCTCTCGCGTGGAGTTGGTAGCATCATATACAGCAACTCTTCCCCCCTCATTAAGAAGCCAGTTCAGGCAATCTTCAACTGCCATCCTCGCAGCATTGAAACGTAGCTCCTGACCTTCCTTATTTCCCTTTGCAAAGAACTCTGCCGTTGGATGTGCTGGTGCTATTTTACGCCGATATTCGCCTACGTTGAAACGCTTAGCCTCGATGCTTTGCCACGACATGTATCGAACAATTTTAGATGCCATCAGGCTCTTACCGCGGGCAGGAAGCCCGACCATGATCACGCATACCTTATTGTTACCAGAATCACTAGCCACGTACATGGCTACAACTTTGGCGGTTTCCTCAAAGTGCACGGTCGTTGGTGCTTACGTGTAGAATGCGGGGGCTGACGAACTAAAAGCGAGCAGAGAGAGTAAACTGCAATGTTAGCTAAACCAACGTCCCCAGCGGATTTTAAAAAGGACCATCATTGTGTGGGGTGACGTCACTTATACACTTCTTGGCTACACCACCGGATGCGTCAAAGCCTAATTCGCATAACCGAGGCATTTATATATATATTCACCTGCGGGATAAAAACTAGAATTGAACATTCTCTCGTTCAAGAGATGTTATGATCTCATTTGTGCGCTGGTGAGCAGTTACTGCTGCCAAACCCTCCGCACTATCGGCATTGCGTCGTATCAGCCGAACGAGCTCACCAATATCATGTGGGGTAATAGTGGGAACGTCAAGAACGACATAAAATGCGTAACGGTCTAGGATGTCGCAAAACAACTCAAGGCTAGCATCAGCGTCGACCATGGCGTCAGCAATTCGGAGCGCGCGCTGCAGTGTCTCGACAACCTTAGCCGGGTTTTCAAGCCGTTCAAGATCTGGAAGCCATAGATGCGACGCTCTGAGTACAGCGGTACATTGGTCAGTCTTATGGAGTAGGCGGCCAGCATATTGCGTGAGTCGTGCTGCCAATACTTCGTAGTTATCGCGCGAAAGCGACGTATTTGCAATTTGAAGCGTGCCTGTTGCAGTAGCCAGAGCGGCAATTTGTGCATGAGATTCTGATATAGACTCCTCGTACAAGCTGAACGCCTGAGCCCAAAATTCATATGCTGCCTCCTCGTGGGTACGAGCATCGGCAGCAGCCGCGGCCAAAACATAAAGTCTGAAGGCATGATCTGGTGAATCGCCAATAATAGCCAGATCTCGAATAGTTCTATTCACGAATTTGAGGAGATCAAGGTCAGCATCTGGTGGTTCAGATCTATCACGAAGGACGCGTATTGCTGCAGAGGCAACGCTTCCATAAGTCCTTCGAACAATCAAGGGACCACCATCCCGGAGCCAGCGGTGAGCGAGCTGAAGCAGTCTAAGGGTCATGGCTTTGGTCTCGCCACCTAAAAGGTGTACAACTTCTGCAAGCCTTACAGGATCTGCGTCTCCGCTCTTGAGAAGTAAGCTAAACAGCTCAAACACATGCGAGGCAATATCGCTATCTGAGATAGTGGTTCCCGAAGATATAACTTCCTTGAGCACAGACTGGGCGATCCGTTCCCGGGTCTCCTTAGATTGACTCGACACAAGAGCTTTATTCTCCTTGAGAATCTCTAGAACCTCTATAAGTGTTGCCTCGGCAAATAGGCTCAGTAAGAGGGTCTCCACTTCAATACTAGGTTCTAGCTGCGCAGCTTCTGCCACCCAAGCGACATATTGAGCCAAATGATCCTTTTTGGTGGCCTGCTGTGCAAATTTGGCCAACGGTAACGCAATAGCAGCGCGATCAGATGCCGAGAAATTTATTTGTTTGATTACGCCGTCATATCCTCGAAGTGCAGCCTCTATCACAGTCTGTGCCTTACTGATGGGCTTTGGAGATACATTGTCGGGCTGAGGCTTCATAGCATCTGTATCTGTTGCTGAATTCTTTGATTCTTCTTCGGATTCCTGCATCTCTGGGGCCGTCGACGACTTTTTGTCTGGTTGAGGACTGATAGGTACATTTTCAATGGGCGGTGAGTCTAAGGACGTCTCGTCCTTGTCGTTCTCACCGGGGTTGGCAGAGTCGCGGACATTGGTACGCTTTCTAGATTCAACAGAGTCTGCGTTGCCTACTCGGTTCTCAGAAACAGAGTCCTGAATTGCAGCATTCTCAGCCATGGAGTCGTCCCCGCTCTGCGCCGCAGTGTCTTCCTTTAGGTCCGAGCTCTCCTCCTTTGAAGCGGCGCTCTCCTCCTTTGAAGCCACGCTCTCCTCCTTTGAAGCCACGCTCTCCTCCTTTGAAGCCACGCTCTCCTCCTTTGAAGCCACGCTCTCCTCCTTTAAAGCCGCGTTCTCCTCCTTTGAAGCCGCGCTCTCCTCCTTTGAGGCCACAGTCTCCTTTGATGACGCTGACAGCGCCGAAACCTCCGCTGCATAACACAGAGCACGCTGGATGGAGACGAGGAGTACCATTCGCCTGCTCGTCTCCGGCACAAGGTCGGGCAAAATGTCCAGAAACTGCTGTAGTGTTTCAACATGGAACTCTGCCGGAAACGCTTGGGTAACCACATCAAGCAAGTATTCTTGTGCAAGTGCATCGTGACACTGACCGATCTGGGATGCAAGTTCGGGCCAGATACGCTCCTGGAATATATGCAAGTCTACACCGTCGAGTTGCGCGAGACGCAATATTGACGAGCCTACGATTATCTGCAGCTCACTTCGCTCAGCAGTACGCTTGGCGCGATCACGCGAATGGCCTACGTGTTGCAGCCGTACCCATAGTTTGTTCATTTCTACAAAGTTCGTCAGAGTAAATTGAATTGATGAATAGAGCTCAGCTGGTGTAGATGTAGGCAGAAATGAAGCCGTTTGTTGTCCAAGAAAGTATCGTAAGAAAAGCCCGCGCATAGGGTGCTGAACGCCACGACACATCTCGAGCATATCTTTCAGGACCTCTTGTGAGGGAGCCTCGGAAGTGGCTAGATACGCAGTGCCTGCAGTCACTAGTAAATAGAGTCGAGGTAGAACATTGCCAGTGTACTGTACGATTTCATATATATCTCCCATATGATGGTTCTTATGGTCCTCCCGTAAGTACCCTCCGAGCATCACCAAAACATCGAAGCACGCTGTATATAGTTCATAGTATTGCTTTGGGGTCAACGCAGAAGTGCGAAGCTCCCCGAGCATTGTGGCGGCATTCTTTAAAGCAACAAGCAGGCGACCTTGCTGGCCTAGCGCCTTGCGCATTTGAGCCTCTTGCACACGTATAAGCTCAAGCGACCGTGCCAGATGTGCCGCATCCCCGTCTGCCATACTTATTGCTTATTACAATGCTATCCGCCTCTTGCCTGCTCAACTCACGATGACATAATGCGATAAGTTAGGTACTACTAGACAGTCATGAAGACTAAATGCTGAAACCATCCGAGGACATAATTTCCGGACAGCATATTATTTAGAGATAAAGGAAACAATGAAAAATAACATTGAGTTGGTTCGGACTAAGAGTAGTTTTCCAAGAAGAGATGTTCACAATAAATAGAATGATTCAAGATAGACATTCGCGAGGCCGCGCCGCCCTCCTACTATGCTTGCCAGGACCTCGTGACAGATTTCACGACCCAACAAGCCTTCGATAGCACCAACACTAGCAGTGAGAAGAGACACAGCAGAGTGGCTATTACTACCTGCTGAACTTTCTTTGTTCGATAAATGAACGAGATAGGAAGCTAGCTTATGCTCCTTCGCGTAATTGGTCAAAACTACATCAGAAAGCTCTACATTTTGAGTGCCGAGATGGGAGTTCAGCTCCAAGTCCAAACTATGCCGACCGAGTGTGTCCAGCTTTTCGAAGAGACTACGACGCATGGCTGTTTGCCGCAAGGCTGGTGTCATTAGCTCCAAGCAGAGCGAGCGAGGTAACTGCATGGCGTCATCTCCGAAAAGAGACCTAAATCTATCGAGGGCAGTTTGTGGAGAGTGAATACCGCATTTCAGCCGCCAATAGTGCCGTGGTGCCGTGGCCGCTAACCGTAGCGCGGCCTCGGGCCTCATCGCTGAAAGTTTCCAGTTGATTACGCAGCGGTAGCAGCCAGACGACAATCTAAACAACAGCTGTCGCCTAGCACGGGCTACGCCTCTAACTCCGATACCGATGTCCTCCTTTTTCAACCGCCTTCGGCCATCGAAGCGTAAGACACAGACAAATAATGTCTATCGCAGCAGCGCTCCGAGCAGCACTACGTCTAGCACTGCCAGTTTAGCGCGGCATGGTTCGGTAGCCAAACAGCCCGCCCCCCCAACTTCCGGAGCCCCAACAACCACCATACATTCCCAGAGTACTCCAACGAGGGTCCAATCTCAGCCTATGTTTCTCCAGGCTCCTTTTGTCAAAGCTGCTCTGGTCAAGGGGAGTTTCCAGACAATCTGCGAGCTGCCTAATTTCGTGGATATCAACGAATGGTTAGCTCTCAACGTTTTTGAGTTCAATAGTCATATTCAGCTATTTTGTACGACTCTATCTGAGTTCATGGACCCCAACGTCCCAATGAACGCCGGACCAGGAAATCAGTACGCATGGCTTGACGCTTACAAGCAAGCATTACAGCTTCCTGCGGCAACCTATATTGACTATTCGTTGAGTTGGATCCAAGCCAAGTTTGATGATCAGACGCTATTTCCGACACGACAAGGGGTACCTTTTCCGGCTCATTTCCAGCAAGTTATTAGGGCCATATATGTCCAACAGTTCAGAATCTTTGCCTATATCTATCACAATCTGTTTGGGCAAATTGTACATTTGAGCATGGAACCACATTTCAACTCACTTTTTTGTTTCTTCGTGTCATTCGGGAAAACATTCCAGCTCCTTGATCGAGGAGAGGCTGCACCCTTAACTATGCTGATCCAGAATTTTGAAACGCAGGGTAAGATAGCGTAGTTCAGCATCACCTTCTTTGCGTATACTATTTATTCAAATAAAAGAAATAGAACCAGAACATTTTTTATCGGAATGCGTACCTAAGTCGTGCAAATGCGTATGTACAATATTTAGGAGAAGAAGTAAGGTGAATCAAGCACCTGACGGACATCAAACGTGCCCTTCTTCGGGATCTCTGGAATGTAAAGAGGAGCAAGAGCAGAAACAGTACGGCGGCGCGTAGCTCGAACCTCTCCCGCATCTCCGGCATCCCCAGCCTCCTCCTCAAATTCGTCGTCTTCAGCTGTATCAAGACCGGTACCAATGTGCTCAGTAGAGCGTGTGACTTGGCGCTGAGCCTTTGGTTTCGAGGCGGCTGCTTTACTTATGAGCTCATCAAGCATGTCAGAGCCCAGTTCGCGGATAAGCTGAAGAGGGGTGACGCTTTTCGCGCCATCAACTTCTGGGGTAGTCTCCATAGCAGAGCTGCTCAGATTTTCAGGCTCGGCTTTGAGCGCCTGCACCTCCATCTGAACCTGATCCTGGATGCCGAGGCTTTTAACTCCTCGAAGATGAGGAAATGCTTCGTGGCGCAGACGAACAATTTTCTCACCTACCTCTGAGTCGAGAGGAATGTCGACGACCTGAAGATGGCGGCCATATCGTTGTTGAAATTCTGTTCGCAGCTTTGAAATCAAATCATCAGAATGAAGCTCTACAAAGCATTCTCTGAGAGCAGTACTCATAGTGTCAATACTACCAGCATGCGTCCAATAACTATCATGAACCGAAGCAAAATCGATTCCACTCTTGGAGCAGGCTAAAGCACTCATCAGCATATGTGTTGCATCTAGAGAGTGAATGTAATTAGGCGGAAAAGCCATACGCTGTTTTCTTGGGTTCACGCCCTGGAATGCATACGGGTCAGTGATATAAACCGTTTGGAGCTCAGTAGTCACCTGACGACGCTTTTCCTGTCGATAAGGCTGCACAATCGGTAAACCCAGGGGCGTTGTCCATATTACTGCCGACATGAACTTCTTGTCACTGTGGTCTTCGTTATCTACAACGATTGACCGTGTGATACGAGTTGCATTTTCTCCTAACCAGTCCTGAATCTCGTGAGCACTTTCGAAGAGCTGCCTCACAGCACCGAGCACGCGGCCAGCCACGTATGCAGCGGTTTTATGAACCATTTCAGAGGGGAACTCTGAAAGCTCGTTTAGCCGATTAGCGATCTGTTCTCGCGCACCAACAAATGTCACACCGTAGACGTGTGTCATAACTGTTTGTTTAACGACTTTACGTGTGAGATGGGGTAAAACCAGTGCTGCGACATCTTTAGTTTTTGCGTCAGCTGCCACGTTGTGTCGTACAATTTCAAGAACTCGGCTGTATACGTCTTGAGGCTTGTCCGCTGCAGCGAGATTTACCTCACGGGCACCTTCGACATCGCCGCCTAGCGCGGCGTAATGCTGGAGACCGTTACAGCTGCCATCCTGATGAACAGTAAGATGAGATATATAGTTTTCAGGACCACCTGGGTGCTCGAGAGCAGCAGTAATATCCATACAGGCTGCTAGGCATTGGAAGGGCGCATCCGCAGCTTTCCACCAGCCTGATCCTTTCAGAGGGTCTCGGGCTGAGTCTAAAATGTCTTCCATATGGCTCTCTACAAAAGACACACGATCAGAGTGGGAAGCTTTAGAGACGCCATAAAGGTTCGCCAAATGAACCTTGAGCCAGAAAAGCCCTCGCTCACCAAGTTTGCGTCCATTCCAAAATTGGAGCAGCGAGCGACTCACATCATTTCCAAGATGGTTGAGATGTGGGCTCAATGGATAAGCCCGGCCACGGAAATCAAGGTTGTGGGGCATATAAAATCTCTCGCCGAGAAATGCGCGAGCAATATCAAGTTTGTAATTGAGATCACATCGCTGGCTGTACAGTCGTCCGTTCTCGAGAGTTCGCCTCCGACACTCACGGAGATAGTCGCGGCGCTCTTCGGGATCGGCGTTGCGCGAAGGAATGACCATATCACTCAGATCTGGCTGTGGCGCAACGTGCGGAGGGATGTCCTGGAATTCTGCCTGAGAATTCCAGATTTCCGAGATAACTTTGAATAGAGGCTTGTTGATTGTCCAAGGGGTTCGACCGAGAACGTTAAGTCCATCGAAAACGGGCTGCAGCTGCCCTGCTTCTGAAGCAGCTTTAATGTAAGCTGTTTGCTCAGGAGCACCGCGGCTGCGCACAAGCTTGGAAGGAGAATGTAAATATCCACCTTGATCCCAGGAAGTCCACGGACGCGGCTCTACCAACATCGGTAGCAGTTGCGGCTGTACAATTGCAGCTGTTGTCTCACCACTGAGGTAGCGAGCTACCACTTTATGCGGACGCAATACACCGACTTTGTTGCCATTTTGATACTGGTAGCTGTGATGAAATGCAGGAGACTGGCCACGAACAAGGGCACCAGTCTCCGGATCAGTACCAGTTACGGGAATGCGGGCAACCTTCATAAATAGAGAAATCAGCAAAGAGCCGATTTTGGCTCGAACTGGCATTGGCCACGACTGTATCTCGCCATTTGAGATTGCGGTTCGAACATTGAGTTGCGGTTTAGCACTATCAGACTTCCGCCGACTCGACGAATCGCGCAGCGACCCCAAATGATATTCCAGCTCGACATTTTTTCCAACGTTAAGCACAGCCTTAACAGATCGGACGCCATCGTTTGCGCCTCTTGTACTGTTCAATCTCAACAGCTCCATCATTGTCATGGCGGGTAAGTTCTCAGGCTGAGCCAACACTAGGTAAGGCGCATAGTCGAACTTATCAGCAAGTGTTGCGCTATCGAACTCATTTCTGATATTTTTCGGAATCTCAGAGACAGATTTATATTCAGTGAGCAATTTGAGCTTCTCAATCTCTGCACGCACGAGTGGGAGCATTGCTTGGTTCCATTGCCAGAGTAGAGTCTCCAGTCCACGAAGATTGACCTTATTACCGCCTGCATGGTCAGCCTCTGCCATACGTTCAAATATAGCTTGCCACTTCATTCGTGCCGCCTCAACGCCACGTGTCTCTATATTGCGCTGACGTTCGAGGTTTATCTCGTTAAGGAGCTTGTCCAAAGCTTCTATATCCTCACTTGTTGTCGCTGGGTCTTCCTCTAGCTTTTTCCAAATTTCGAAAAAATCAATATAGTCGCCCTTTTCAGGGTGTTTGTCCTGAATAAGGGGCAAGCTCCATAATTTTTTGAAGTCTTGTTGTGCAGGTCTTAAAGCCGTGAGAACATGCCGAATGCTTCGCAGGCCCGCACTTTCCGTAGGCATCAATTCGCCAAAATTGCCTTTTGGAATAGGACTCGCAAGCATTTCAGGTTCAGCTGTCTTAGATAAAGTTGGTGAGTGTTCTGCCTCATCTAAAAAGTGTTTCGTGCGGCGATCTAGCTCGGCGAAAGACACGTTACTAGCACCGACAACAGCTCGAACTGCATCAGCTCCCAGTACTTCGGTATGGCGCAAAATCTTGCAGAGTTTCCATTGGTCAAATCCTCTCTCCTGAATGTAAGCACTTAAGACTTCTGGATTGTTGCCTAGCCACGCGTTTTTGAGGAGAATGGCTTCAGTAACTTCCGACGGACGAAAGCCAGGAACACTGAGACGAATCTTGCGCAGCCAATCTGTAGCCATTGTTGGAGTTCCGGCATGTAACTCCACGAATTTATTGAGATACACATTGACAGCTAGTACTACATCCCCATCGTCGGAACATATCTCCGTCAGTCCGAGAAGTACAGATTCAGCTCGCTCCATTTTGTTTTGCTCTAAACAAACTTGAAGTAGGGCCCATGCCTGTTGAATATCTCCAGCGAAGGCTTTGCGAGAGATTTTGTCATTGGGTGATAGCCATGAGACCGCCAGCGGTCTTGTGGACGAGTTTGTAGCCAACGCTGGCACACGGGCAGGTCTCCCGGCATGTGTCCCTCTGATAGCGACCCATTGCCGTAGTTGCGGTACCACACGACCACGGCTACGCTGCATCTCTACCGGCTATGATGTGCTTCTCTGAAAAATTTCACTTACGAAATCTTTTTAAAGTTGATCTTCCGGGCCCGACTGCCCTTATAACTTACGCATAAACGCAATAATCCTATAACCAGAAAGAGATTACTTGGCACATATTTTATTTGTTTAATGTATCCATTGAGCTCCCACTCTAGACTGTCCATACTTTAGCCAGTCCATCGTCTCCTCCCGTCACTACAAATCCTCTAAACCAAGTAACACTGTTAATCTCGGCGACTCCGTGCGCCTCTTCGACAACTTCAACCTGCCACCCACCTTCCACAACTCTATAAACTGCCAGCCGACCATCAGCACCTACAGAGGATATCCCTGTTTTTGACCAGCTCACAGCATAGACTGGGCCTTGATGAATATTGGGAAGTTCACATTCCATCTCCCAGTCCTCAGCTAGCGAGTCCCATCGAGCAACTGAGGGCAGGCTCCCGGGCTGTACACCGCCACTCTCAGACGTGCGACGCCATATTCTCACGATTCCATCATCACAGCTAGTTACAAGTCGAATCCCGCCTGCAGGATTAGCATCAAAATCGGCTCCCCAAACTGTTGCAGGATGGCTCAGATCTGCAACGCAGAGCCACTCGTCATCATCCCTGCGCCAAAGGCGTACTGTATCATCGTAGCTGGCACTTGCAAGCCGGTCTTCCTCTTGCGGATGCCATACAACGTGCTTGACATCTTGGGAGTGGTCTTGAAGGACTGCCACACACTCGAAGTCCTCGTTAGCTTCATCGACCTCCCATATCCATATGCTTTTGTCTCGACTACAGCTAGCAAGAAACTGACCATTGCAGTTCCAAGCTACGCGCTTTATTTCATTCTCATGTCCTTCGAGCTGGGCGAGTAGCTCCCACTTATTATCCTCTTGCTCCCACAGAGACAAAGTTGCATCAAAACTACCAAGTGAGAGCACGGTCTGTCCTGGTTTCCAAGCAGCCGTACGAATACTTCGTTCATGGACGCCTTCAATCCGATGATCCATGGTCCACAGGCCGCCGCCACTGTCTTCGTCGGATGGAGCAGCAGAGTCGTAGCGCCATATAATCGTGGTCTTATCAGCCGAGCTACTTGCAAGAAGTGGAAAGTTCGGGTGTGCAGACACCTGCCATATGCGATCGCGATGGCCCTCTAGATCTGCTGCTAGCTCTACTCCCATCACACTAGTCAGACAGGAAGTTCGCTTTACTCATTTCCATGGATGGGATCTATGAGCTGATCAGGGTCATATACGACCCCAAGTCGGATCCAGCCGCTTTGCAAAGTGCACAAGCACAGCTTCAATCTCTTCAACGTAGTCCAGATGGCTGGGAAATTGGTCGCCGCTTGCTTCAAGCTCCCGAAAACCCATCCGCCCAGTTTCTAGGGGCTCAGACGTATCAAATCTGTATCAATTCCGGTATTTCTGAACAAGCAGCATTAGAAATGAGGAATGAACTGATACAATGGATAAAGCAAGGCTCGTGGCCTCCGTTCGTGCTGCGAAAGCTGCTGTCCACAACATCGTCACTCTTCCAGCACTGGCCTAAACTCGAGCAATGGCCAGGTGTAATTCAAGAAATATGTTCATTTATTGGGATGTGCAATGCTCCTGAATTCTTGACTATGCTTGTGGAAGATGCTGAGGGATCTAAATCGGTACTACGGCCAGCTTTGGAGCCTGTTGCTCCCCTTGTACTGGACCTGATAAGCCTACAGGAGGCTTCTCTAGAGATGTATAATGTATGGGCGACTGCGTACTTTGATTTAATGACTCCAGCCCTTCTTCGAGTTCTTGGTTTTCTAGAGGAGTCCGATTCAGCTGCTACAGTCGTCCGAGATTTATTTGAGACACAGTGGGAGCAGTGGCCCGCGGCTGCACGAGACGCGTTAATTCCTATTGTCTCTATAGCTGTATCGGCTATTACGGAGGAAGATATTGACAATCACATAGAGCTTGCGCGACTGGTGCTTGCTCTGGGTAACCACCCTAAAAACCTGGGCCGCATGCCTGATCTCGAAACGTGGATTCTGCACTACCTCGTGAATCCAGAGGTTAAAGTTGTGGATGATCCTATTGCTGAAGAGGTCATTGGATATTGGACGGAGTATTGTGAGGATGTACCGGTGCTAAACGACAAGCTTGTCGAATCCTTATTCCAGCGGTACTGGCCGCGTATTAGACTTTATGATGGGGTGGAGTCCGAATGGACTGAGTTCAACAGTTTCCGGCAATTTTTCCGGGACTTTCTGGAAGCCGTCTATGCTCGACAAGAGTCGCCTGCCTTGCTCGAGCTTTTAGGGAATACGGCTAGTCAGGCTCTATCTAGGCAGGATTGGACTGATATCGAAGCCGCGCTTGACTGCTTATCGGGGTTGGAGGATGCTATCGAACGCACACCAGAACCGTTGATTCCCTTAGTACGATCAGACCTTTGGTCAAAGATGATATTTTGTCCTCGGATTCGGGTTCATCAGACAGTGGCTCGTTCCATAGGCTGCCTTCAGGCAGCGTTTGTAGCTGGTAAGGCATTGACGCCGGCTCTTGAATACCTGTTCGCATTTTTGGCCGAGCCCTCACTTCAACTTTCTGTATCTCGTGGTTTAGAATCACTTGTCAACGGCGCAGAATCCCAACTCGTCGACGGCGCAGCATCGTTCCTTGAGGCGTGGGCTCGACTTCGTCCCGGATTTGTAGAGCTATCGGATAGTGCGAGGGTACTTGGAACAGTGTGTCGCATTATCAATGCTGTGCCAGATGCCCTTAGTCGAATGAGTTACATCGAAAAACTCGTCGACTACTTGGGAACCCAGCCAGATTTACCATCTCTTAGACTGCTTGAAGCTGTCAGTAGCGCTATTTCAGGATCTGTCGAGCTCCATGGCTATGCCGATGCAACCCAGTGTCGTGAAAAAATATGGACCCTGGTTTGTGAAACCGTTCACACCAGTAATGTGGATGTCTGCGAGACCACATGTCGCATCTTGAAAAACGGTCTGCGCGAACAAGACCAAGATATGCCCAACGATCCTTTCTCAATGCCCTCTTCGCTAATATTGGACTTTGTACATAGTCAATACGAGTCTGGGCCGGCTGGATGTCGACCATTTGTAGTGGATCTCGCGTCTCGTTTGGTGAACTCGGAACATGCGGAGGGTCGTTTGATATCTTCACCAGCCCAAATAGCCCTATATTCCATGATTGCGAGACCAACGCCTTCCACCGATGTGCAGGGGAGCACTGTAGAACTTGGCGAGCCACCAGCGGCTCTCACCGAAGCTCCAGACTCTAGTCTTAAGCTTTTGACTGCACTTGTACCGTCTATTTCTCCAGATACACTGCCGCAAGCAGAAATTGTTTTGAAAAGTTTAGTGATCCCATTGGTTCGAATTTCGAGCAACCGATTCATTGTACAGGCGGAGACGCAATTTTGGACTGAGTTCGCAGGTGCCAAGCTTCTCACAGACACAACCGGACTGAGTATCATGCGCGAAGTCGTGCTGCAGCTTTGTGGTGAGGCACCGCGAAGTGCTGTTTCCGATTACGCGCGTATTCTTGCGAGTATTGTAAAAGCGCAGCCTCGCATCGCAGGAAACTGGCTACAACACGAACTTGTTCAAGATCCAGCCCCAATTGCTGCTTCTTTACCACTCCAAGCCCGCCTACAGTTCTCAGCGCAAGTCCAAATGCTCCGCGGTGGTCCGCAGACGAAGGATACTGCCATGCAATTTTGGCTACAAGCGCGGGGTCTGCCAGAGAAGTATTAAATCAATGAGCAATAAAAATGACTGTAGTTTAAATTCATAAGATAGGTTTAGAAATATACATATTACACACCACCCTCAGCATCCAATTTCTGTGAGTAGCACCTTCGCCAACTTTGCCGTTTGCTGCTTTGTGGCCGTCGCCGAAACAGCTTGGAAGCGTGCTCGAACATTGCCTTGGTATACGTCTTGTTTAGCACGAATGCGGAACGTGTATTCGTCACCCTCAATAGACTGTAAAAGCTCATCGACTTGAGCCTCATCCAATTCATGTACCTCATCTGCCGTCTTTCCAATTACAGTTTGTCCAAGCTCATCGAACATAGACAGAACCATACTAGTTTCATTGAGCGTGGCGTCTTCCACCATGGCAGATAAAATGTACCTATAAACTGGTTGCTCGATATCGCGGTCGCATTTTTCACACCGGTACGAGCCACCAAACTCAGTGACTTTCTTGAAGCAGCCCTCAGTGGGGCAGGAGGCGTACATGAGATTCCGTTTGTAGACGCGCACAATATGCGCACGCATCGTGAAGTACTCAGTCTCTTCCGACATACCGAGGCGCTCCTGGAACACCTGAGCCACTGTCTTCACAAATGAACGTTTCTGTTCGTTGCTATCTGCGCCGCCGGCAGATTCTGCTGCTGATCGCAAAGACTGGAATGTGCGTGATCGACCGTCAGCGTCATACCAACCCTTAAGCTGTTGTGCGCGGTGCTCATCCACAGGATTTACAACTACTTTGGAAGTTCGGAGAGCGGAAAGGGACCTCCCATCAAAGTCACTGATACGTGCTCCCTTGATGGCGATTACATCTCCCGGTTGGCCTTCGAAAGACTCTGAAAGCTCACCCCACAGTGTGAGGCGAACCTTGCCGCCACTTTCATCAACGAGCTCTACATCCAGCTTAGTGTACGGACGCCCCGTAGATTTCGCTGTCAATTGCTGGACTTCGCCGCGGGTGTATATTACTCCAATGACATCGCAATTGGTATCAGCCTGATGGTTAACCAGGTCAGCTAGGCGGGGCACGAAGTTAAAGACAACTGACGGAAGGGCTTCAGCAGCGCTACTGTCAAACTCGGGAACTACCGTTGAGTCTCGGCGGAACATGAGTTCAAAATCATGACCCGTCGAATTGAACTTCTTATTGGCAGAACGGACGTCTAGTTTCGAAACGCGGTAGACCTGGCCCTCCTGCAGTAAATCGTAAAATTTATCCACGTCAGCAGTGAATGCAGTAGCTCGAATCTCGCCTGTTTCGTCGACAAATGAAACATTAAACAGCTTGCCTTCATCGCCATTTCCGCGCTTAGAGGTGAACGTTCGGATTGGCGACTTATCTGAGACTCGTGCCACTATGGTCCACTTGTTAACAAAGCCGGTAACTGCTTCAATTGGTATCACATCATCACCCCGAGCCTTCTTAGCCACAGAATTGCCGGTTCCTTGACCAGATACGGGGCCAGTGTTACCACCAGAAGGGCGGCTCTGCGCACCATCGCCTACTTTGGCAGTGCGGCGCATGGCAGAGAACTTCTCAGCTTTAACTAGTGTTGCTTCTCCCAATAAATGTTCCGAATGATCTACCACCTCAATAGAGTGGGCTACAATCTCAGGCAGCAATTCATCAGCGCCTTGAGGGTTTGGTCGAATCTCCAAGCCATCGACTCGTAATATATCACCTGTTTTGAGCTCACCCCCATCTGGGCTAGCACCAAGAGCTAGCGTAACACGAGCAGAAAACTCGGAATCGCCCAACAATACTACTTGTTCACCGCGGGGTGTCAAGAAACTACGCGAACGGCCATACTGCAGCCACAGAGGACCGGGGATCTCGGGTGGTAGCTCTATCGACTCGAACGCCTTCCGATATACGGGTGCGATCTTGTTCGACATGACGACGGCGGGCAACTAATTTGTGTGGCAAAGATAACGCGTCGCGTAAGTGACAAATAATAAATGGGTTCTGGAGCAAAATACTATTAGTCATAACTTTGTTTACGCGCATGAATTATTGCTCAATTCGCAGTAGTGCTGCGACGCGCAGCAGGAAGTTCGTAGTATAGCCTAAAGGATTAGACTGGGAACAAAAACCTAATAATCAAAGAACCTATATTAATTGAATCTAGATGGTCGAGAGTGAGTTATGTGAGTGACTTCATCAAGGTCAAAGTAAAGAGAATTTATGTCGCAATGGTCACTCAGACGCACACAACCCTGCCACAAATTTTTAGAACTAGGAGGGCTGAAGGTCAGTTCCTACATCCAGATTTGAATTAATGCATATCCTATGCCGCCGATAAAAGACCAGGTAGCTAGGCTATTTAAACCAAAGCTAGTGAAAGTAAGTCTACTACAATAGTACCCCCTAAATTACACAAATAATCTAAAATCTCCATCATCAGAAGTTCAGACAAAGCAGAAGCAAAAGTTTAGAGCTTAGCATCGCCAAGTTCAATCGCGAAACCGAGAGTTAGGCGAGCGTGCTGAACCATGTGGTCAAAATCAAGCTTATCAGTCTTATCCTCCGTAGTGTGAATGTAGGGATCGAACTTATCAAAGCTAGATTCTGATACGAATGCTGCAGGAGCGTGCGCGATGTTAGTCCAAGAGACGTAGTCGCTGCAACCGTAGCCACATTCGGTCTCAACCCAGCCAATCTCGCAATAGCCATCGATAACCGTCTTAACAAATTCCGTCAGATCAGGGTCTGCATTGTCTTTGAAGACGCCCATCTCATCCGGATGACCGTCGCGCGTGGAGCCAGCGCTATAACCTGTCATATCTTGCTCGAGCATAGCCTTAACGTTTACATTTGCATCGGCATACGCGTGCGCGATATCCTGGCTTCCGAGAAGTCCGAGTTCCTCAGCCGAGTACCACTGAAACTCAACAGTGTTTTCAGGCTGCCAGCCGCTGCTAGCAAGAACGCGGAATACTTCAAGGATAGTCATGGAACCAGAGCCATCATCATCTGCGCCGGGTGCTGGAAGCAGTGTGGGCATGAGCAAATTGATTGAATCTTGGTGTGCACCAACGATAACGACTTCGTCAGGGCGGGACGCACCCTCAAATCTTGCGATGACACTTTTCTGAGGCCAATCGTGATCAAATAACGTAACGTTGACATCCTCGCGACCATCGGAAGCTTCGACTACTCTATCCCAGAGCCACATTGAACTCTCAAGACCAGTATTTGCTTTGGCATATCGGTTATAGAATGAGGAGAACTCCTCTAGGGTCTCTATGAGGTTTGTCTTAGAGAGTTGCTGCAGAAGCTCATCCGTAGATTCGGAGTCCCGAAGGCGTAGTTTCGTCGGTATTCTTACCTTGTCGTGGCTATAAGCATACGTGGGAACATCAAGATGGTCAGTAACATCGATAAACCCACGGCCTTCGCGCTTGAGATTCAGCATTTCTTCAAACGTCATAGAAACACGGTCGCCTGGGGCAAGCTCAATTACACGCAGCTTATCGGATTCAAGCACAGCTTGATCAATACTTGCAGCCATAGCCACAGCTGCAGCGAAAGCAGTTGTCGTGGCGATTGAAGTCCGCATGTAGAAGTATAAGATAACGAGCGCCGTGCTTAGATAACATTATAACCTCAGTTGAAAGCATCCTTAGCTGAGACTGCTACTGCAAGTCCGTTCAAAAGAATGAAACACTTAGGAGAATAAGGACTCAGCTGCTGTAGCCATGAATTACGAGAGACCAAGCTTAGGATATTGATGTTGCGGACGAACTCATATCTATTTTTCCGCGATGTCTCTTTGTGCACGATTCAATGAACTCCATTCAGCGCGCGCGCAGCAGATAGTACCAGTTTTTAAATGTGAGATTGCAATGCCTGACCATCAGTTGGGTGGCAGAAAAGATCATATGCCTTAATTGTTTGATATGTGCAAGAGCTACATTGGACCGAGGCTAACGGGGGCATACTGGTTTCCGGATCCAAGTATGCCTGAGAGATGGATAATATTAATTTTGCCGCCAATTGAGCTAGTACATTTAGAGAACTATTTAGGCCTCTAAAGCGGAGCCAGGGCCCGTGTGCACCTGCAATACTTCTTCATTCACCGTCACATGTCATGCCGATAACCCTTAACCCATGCAGTCGGTAGCGCGTACTGCTCCCTCCCCGCACTCTTTAGAACGCTATATAAGCAACCTCACCACAAAAGCTAGCGGAGTTCACACCTACCACACTTACCAATAAACATGAGCCTTGCTGACCCTGCCTTCCCATCTTCGGAAGCTTTTGATCTCATTAAGAAAGGTCTTGCCGGAAATGAGGCGAAATTCGTGAAGCAAGCAAAAGTCTTGGTTCAATTCGACATCAAGAATAAAGAGGGAAAGACTGAGTCCTGGTATCTTGATGTAAAGGAAAAAGGCGAGGTGGGCAAAGGGAAAGCACCTAAGAAGGCCGATGTTACTTTGGTCGTATCAGATGCAGATTTTGCGAGTCTAGCATCTGGCAAGGCTAACGCTCAGAAACTATTCATGGGCGGTAAACTCAAGGTGAAGGGCAATGTTATGAAGGCCACGGCGCTCGAGGGAGTTCTAAAGGCTGCTCGTACACAGGCGAAGCTCTAGTCGATTGCAAGATCATAATCATTAGAACAGAGCAGTAGTACATACAGTCACTCAGTGTAACTAACTTTATAAACCCGGTACAGTCGGCAGTGGACTCAGCAATGACATGTCGGATATAGCGGCAAGTAGCTATTATTATTGTATTTAAAGGACTGCCGGGTGTCAGATTCCTGCAACTCGGTGAATTTTCTGAAGCGTGCGCTTCGGAGAGCGTTATAAGAGCAAGCAACTCAAATCAGTCTTCATCGGGCTTCGAGAGGCACTTCACAATCTTCATAGCTACTCTGGGTGGTTTGGAAAAGGCTGGCTCAAATATAGTCCGGTGCCGTTTCCAGCCGTCTTCAGCCTACAACAACAAAGTACTTGGATATATGCGGTTAGACAGCTACTTGTATTGTTTTCATCAGCATGCATAGTTCTGAGAGAACTTGGATATATGCGAGGTTTCATGAAAAAACGAGCTCGATTCTCGACGAAGAATGAGTGGCCGTTGACATTTGTACCGATAATTGGATCTCTGATTCCTGGTTGGTCTTGGTGACTATCATAGTTGCCCCTATATGCAAGGTTAGCTCTCCATTTTATCCAGATGCTGTTCTCGTAGATAATGCGGCCCCATGATAACCACGTCAAGCAATTCAACACTGCTAAACGATTTAGTTCGTTTTTTTAATGACGAAATTGAAATATGTAGTGAGAATAACACACGGCCTTGAAGTGTCAGCAGCAGCATGCGTTTGGGGCAGCTCACGGCCTTCGAGGTCCGCGGGCTCCCTGAACATTTGACTCGCTTACTTGTGTATTGTGATGCGAAGGAAAGCCCTGTCTTTGCTTGCGAAGCTCAGATTCCCCAGAACGGCGTTGCACAGTGGCCAGTGCCCCCCATCGAGAATATTAATGTCCGACGGGCTTATCGCATAGCGCTACGTGCATGGCAATATATCAACGGTGAATGGATACTTATAAAATCAGTGTCGCTTGATTTGCGCTACTTGATCGCAGTTACAGCGAGCGATATGGACCGGGAATGGTTCTTTCTCCGGGATCAACAAACATGGGGTATTGTGCCTCCTCGAGAGACGCAGTCTCAACAAGAAGATGCAGGATTGACAACGTCTCTTAGTTACGATGCTATGAACGAAATATGGACTCTTCAGCAGTGTGTAGATGATGCAAGGGCTGCATCTGTTGATCTGCAAGCTGAAATTAACTCGATGGTAATGCGTTCATACACAAAGAAAAAATGCCGGCAGAAGGAATTAGAACGGTACATTGGACGTATTCTTGGATCTATTAAAATGACGAAAGCTGCTGCGGCCCAGTCACGAGCTGCATCCTCCGCGATTAGAGCCAAAGCTGGTGCAACTTCCAGAAATTTACGAAAATCATCAAGTGAGACACATCGCATTGTTAGCACATTCAAAGCACTAAAATTTGAAAATTTGGACTGTCAAATTAGAGCAGAGCAAGGGCGCCTAGCTCGTCAGTTGCTTGAAGTGTTCCCCCTCGAACCTGTGGGTCAGTCGTTTCACTTCTCTATTTGTGGACTAGTTCTTCCCAGCGTCTTCACCATCAACCACTATGATCCGATTCAGGTTGGGGCTGCTCTCGGGTTTGTTGCCCAGGTTGTCGTTGCGCTTGGCGTATACTTAGACGTACCTCTTCCGTATACTGTGCAGCCTTGGGGGTCGCAGTCGTGGATTCGCGATGAAATATCGCAGATACAAGGTTCACGAGTCTTTCCTCTATGGACTAAAGCTACATTATTATACCGTGTCGAGTATGGCCTCTACCTGCTCCACAAAGATATCGAACAACTAATGATGGCCCGAGAGCTGGCCGTAGTGGACCTGAAGCAGACACTGGCCAATATTAAGAACTTATTGCTTGTGCTTAGCGCTGATTGAACATCTCTTTTGTTGTAAGTGAAGTGTACAATGGACTTAACTGCATCATTATTTTCTCCATGTGTGCAATTGCAAAGTTATTTGTTTAATTAGTAGTTTCAAATAATAACAACAGAACTGCTGCATTTAAAATGTTTAGTTTTCGCGCCACTGGTGCCCGCACACAGTGCACTTGTAAAATGTGGTCATCGGCTCGTCGGCGCTCCGTATCTGTAGCTGATAGAAATACGCTTTGGTGCCTTCACAATCGTCTACAGGACATAAAACAGTAGTCTGGTCTACATTGTCCCAGGCACCTGCGCCGCCTAGAATATCATCAACTTGTTTTCGCTCCATGTATCTTCGATCAAACAGTTGTGTGTTCTCTGGAATAGGAAATATATAGGGGCATGTCCCACATTCCAGGCGATTACCTTCTGGTCCCGGTGCTATGCGCAGCATGTTCGAACATGTGGGACAGAATGTGATCATATTTTTCTTATTAGTTTCAAGTGACTATGCGGACTTGATTACCCATTCTTCGCCCGCCCGGACGTAGCCTGCTAGTATCAGACCGGTATATGTACTCAGAGAGTGACGCCGAGTTTGTGACAAGCCGGTCAACGAGTTCGGAATCAGAGTCAGTCACTGGAAGTTCAAATTATAGGCGAGCTAAAAGGGTAAGAACGACCAAGGTGACCCCGACTCGAAATACGTCGATTAAACAAGAGAAGACATTACCTGGCAATGGAAACACATCTGACGAAGAAGTAGAATCGAAACTTTCACAAAGAAATGGGAAAGTAGTCAGAACACGTAGGAAGCCGCGGGCGGCCCAGCATGACCCCTCACGAAATACACTTTTCCTCGATGGCTTTGAGGGGTATTTTGACCAACACAAACAGCGCGAGAAAATTAGTGACACTCCCTTTTCACGTGCACCTACCTTGGAAAATTCATCTTATGTTCGACTAGTCGCAGAGCTGACGCCGCAACTGAAATCTGCTCAGCAGAATCTGACAGCAGTACACGGACAATACTTTAATCAATGGGCGCTGGAGCTCGAAGAAGGCCATAATTTGGTGCTGTTTGGAATCGGATCAAAGAGGCGACTAGTCTTCGACTTTATTTCTTGGTGGGATCCTCCTTTATCAGTGGTAGTTGCCAACGGCTATAACCCAGGAACTTCATTCAAAGAGGTCTTAAACGCAGTTGTTGGGGTGCTAGTAGATCGTGAAGAGTCAGATACGTGGTTCAAAACTCCAAGTGAACGATTATTGTTACTTGAGAAACACTTGGAATCAACACAAAAACGGTGCATCTTGGTTGTTAATAGTGTTGATGGTAATACTCTGCGCGACGACCGAAATCGTCCGTTTATGTCTCGGCTTCTTGCATTACCCCAGCTACTGGTAGTTTGCACAGTCGACAACATAAATGCTCCGGCAATATGGACACCAGCGGAGCAAACAGCCATGCGCCTGGTGTGGCATCACGCTACTACGTTTGACCAAATGACGGCAGAGACTGCATACCTCGATATATTGGGCCTCGGAAAAAGTCGTACGGCAGTCCAGGCTCAGGGTGTCCGCAAGGTTCTCGACTCTCTGACTGCGAATGCTCGTGCTCTTTACAAACTGCTTGTTACTCTCCAGTACGAGGAAATGCTCATGCAAAAAGTGGAGTCCACCGTCCCTGGCTCAGCGCAATTTGGAATCGAAGCTGGTAAACTTTACGAAAGATGCGTTGCTGAGTTTGTTGCCTCGAACGAACGCAATTTCCATGTTATGTTGGCAGAATTTTTAGAACACCACATGGTCGACAAAGTCAGACAAGGTACAACCGAAGTTGTATATGTGCCTTACACGCTCGACGATATCGAGCAAATTATGGCAGAAATGTAAATAGATAATGCTATCAGTACGGTTTGTGCTTATGCTTATGTTTGTGTTTATGCTTTCGCTCAGGACCCTTAGCCCTTTTTCGCGGTTCAGCTTCTTTTGAGTCAGGAGACGGTGTTGACACAGTAGCCGAAGCCAAATGACGACCAACTCCTTCCACCAAATCACCAGATTGTAACTGCCATAACTTAACGCGACCATCTTCCCCGGCTGTATAGACACTTCCATTAGCAAAATCAAAGTCGCGAACGACATCGTTACCGTGGGCTCCATCGAGCTCCACGAACAGCCCTTGATGTCCATGAGCATACGGCACCAATCTCAGAGTAGCATTCGTGTTACTTCCAGCCAAGAAAGTGTCATTGCGATAACCCGCTACATACTCGCACCCCCACATGTCTCGGACATCACCCAAAGACCTTGTCGCGTTAGAATCCAGTGACCACAATTGCACAGTCTCCATATGACTCAAGCCGAGAACTTGGTCATAAAGTGGCCCAACAAACGCAGATCTATGTATAGATGTGCCTGCATTGAATGCCTGGACAACGGCTTCGTCCTCATCTGCAATTGATGTGTCGAAAAGATTAAGCACCCCGTCCGTAGATCCAGACACTAGCCACTCAGACTTATTAGGATGCCATTGGAGGTCAGTGACGTCGTCTGAATGACTATCGGTGTACTGTACGATAGGCTCTAGCTTCCGCGAATCTATAATCTGGACCTTAGAATCGGGGCCGGCTGTTCCCAACGCTAATTTATGACCGGAGACATCTAGCGCTGTGACCAACGCGCCAGTAGCTAAATTTCCCACAGATTTTGAGGTTCTCACGTCCCACAGTGTAACATTTTCCATACCAGCAGTAACTAGAACATAGGAATCTAAGACGCTGAGGCCCGAGACACCCGTTCCACGTGCTACCAGTCGTGTTCCCCGCAATTCCTTATCTGAAACCCACAGTTGACCATCTGACTGAGACCATGCTACTCCTGAGTCTGTTGTCCGGAGCTTTACGACATATTCTGCGCCAATCCATTCTCTAGCAAATGCTACCATCCTCGTGAGCCCCGAAATTTTTCAGAACTGCGTAAGCAGCTCGCGGGCAGAGCACGCAGAAGATATATGTATGTAGAGTTTATATATCAAATTATAGCCTTCCAAACCAACCCCGGGGCTGCGAGGTGGGTCGCAAGTCCAAAGCTGCGGGTGATTCACTCCAGTGAACGTTATTTATTAGAGAACCTATTCCCTCAATAGCCACCTCCACAGTGTCACCATCACGGAGCCATTTGGGAGGCTTGAAGCCCATTCCCACACCAGCAGGAGTTCCTAAGAATATCAAGTCCCCAGGAAGAAGGGTGGCACCTTGACTCAAAAAGCTCACCGCCGCAGCAGGACTGAATATCATGTCTCCCGCAAGCTCAGACTGCCGCACCTGGCCGTTTACAAGCGTGCAAAGTCTCAATTCACTCAAAGGCTTAGGCAAAGCAGAAGGTGCTACAATTGCAGGGCCAAATGGAGCCCAACCGTTAAACATTTTGGAGACATTCCATTGGCTTCCACCCCTATTCAATTGCCATTCTCGTTGAGAAACGTCGTTGCCAACAGCATAGCCCGAAATGTAGTCAGATGCTTCCTCTACAGACACAGAAGTTGCTGCTTTGCCGATAACGACAACAAGTTCAACTTCATAATCGACTGCCCCAGCAGCCTGAGCCATTGGTGGAACTAAAATTGGATCTCTAGGACCTGCGAGAGCTGTTGAAGGCTTCGTGATAAGAATCGGAAACTTAGGCTCAGGCAACGACGCTTCAGCAGCATGCTTGCGATAGTTCAGTCCTAAGCATCTCACAGTATGAACTTGATCTGGGCCCAGAGGACTAAGGAGGCGCTTAATTGACTTGGTAGGCCCCCAGCTGTAATCGCCAAAGGGGTCTCCAGCTATTGTCCGTGCTTTTACGGCGCCTGTAACGTCAGAGACTCCCTCGGGCATAATCGCGTCACCCAACCATACAGAACCTGAGCCGCATTCGAATCGAATCAAGTGTGTCCACTTCATTATTAGTAGGTTTCTTGATATCGATTACCGATACATCCGGACTGTATATAGCTTGAGATATTGCTGCAAGTTGCCGTATTTTTTTGAAGAGATTAGCAACTTGGAGCACAAGAAAGATGTCAACTTTGTATTGGGCAGAGTGTTTTTGATCAATTCCAGCCTGCTATAGTTATGCCCCCTGATTGTTTGTGCGTAACTTACAGTAGCCAAGTTATGCATTGTGCTCGCAAATTTCCCGACCAAATACTTATTAGCTAATACTGCTTCCAAATCCACCAACCACACTCAACGAAATGTCTCGCGTTCAAGAGTATCAGAAGCTCTTCCAGTCGAAGAAGAATACGGTCCTATGGATGCGTAGTCCGCGCTCTAAGCTCATAGTGTACCCATTTTATGCTCTCTTTGGCTACACATGCGTCTTTGCCCCTCTTTACTACACGGGCCTCGCATTAGCCGGCAAAAAGGCAGAGTAAATTTGTACATGCTTTTCTACGTATCCCTATGCGTGTACGAAGTGAGTTTGGATTATTTCTGAATGTGATTCTGTTGTATTGAGAAAAAAAAATACTCCCATTGTTTATGGGGGACCTTTGACTTGATAACAGAGAGCGTCGGCTCATTGATCTAAATGTCTAATTGCTTAACTTTATGTATTTAACCGTCAAAATGAGTGAAGATTAGCTGCGATGTTCTCCAACCGCTGCTGCCGGATAGAGGGGGAATTCTTGTGTCGAGACGCCAACGACGAACTCGATCCGCTTTGATAACTTTGAGACGTAAATAGGGGTCTCCTTATGCTGTACTAACAAGAGGGACCTTTCCTCAAGATGAAGTGGGTTATATTTGGAAAATTTGACTCATGAAAGTTTGGACAAGAGATGGTAGTACCCAGAAAAGGAATTTCTCTATTCAGTACTAGTTTTCTCCTGTGATCGAGAAGTATCCTAACTTGAGATGTCAGAAGATTAACATAACCCTTCTACAAACTCCAGCTCATCGGGTGATTGCGGAGAAATCTTGTTAAATTATATTTTGGCTATACTATGGGTCTTGTCCCACGGGAAGCTGTAAGTGGAGGACCCTTTTGGCACTCTTTTGGGTTGTATAGTCTGGGTAGTGTGCTGGGCAGGGTGGAAAATCACACATTGGAGCACGGACAAGATGTTGCCCCTGGAAGAAGTCAATGTGATGGATGGTGCACTTTGGCCCATAGAAACGGGCCAGCGTTGTAGGGCTGCAACTTACCGCAAGTATTTTGAGGGGCGCCATACATTCAAAGGAAGATTGCACTGGTGGTGGTATCATTGCGACTCTCTAATCGAGAGCTGGCGCGAGGTAAAGATCTTTCAGAGCGGAGATAATAATGTGGGTGATATTGAATCATTGGCCGTAACATCTGTAGCCCAAATTGTCGAGAAGTTCGATTCAAAGTGCCAGCTTCACACCCAATTGGAACCTATTTCGTGATAGTTTCAAAATCATAAGGTTTTGGATTCCTTCCCACAGTGTATAGCTTCGGGACTGAACCTGTTTGTCGCTCCGCTCGGAGCTCTTTATTTTCTAGGACCCAGCGGCAGAAGGAAATATATTACATTATATACAGTCGTTACCATAGTTTACACTACTCAATTTTGAATTTCGACACACAGTTAATAAAACAACGCATTTCGGTTCTATTGCTCAAGGAGTGTCTCTTTTTCAGCCTCACTGGGTGGGGGTTCTCTGGCATGTAGCGCTCTCCCTGGACTGTCCCGCGCGAGAGCATAAAAATCCGACTTATTAAGCGATGTTGCGAGAGCGCATCACTCAGCGTTTTCGGTCTTTGTGTCTACCAAACAAACAATAAAATTCTGTGTCGATCCCACCAGTCTCTTAAACTTATAGACTTGACCAGTCCATGAAATATGGAAAGCAACTGAATGGGAGGTCCGTGCCGGAGTGGCACGGACACAACATTCAGTATGAGGATCTCAAGGAGGATATTAAAGCCCTTACAAGCGGCGACTGGTCTGAGCAACGATACGGCGAATTGGAACAATTCTTTTTTGATGAGCTGAACAATGTGAGCCTTTTCGTGCGTTCAAAGACCTCAGAGATTGAATTTCGCCTCCGCACTTGCCAGCACCTTGTAGAACAGGCAAGGGGGCTGGACAGCGAGACTGTCGGCGGCAGCGAGCGCATGTATCAGATGCATCGAGAACTCGTCAAGCTGACATCGGATATTCAGAAGCTCAGCCGGTTCGTAGGTGCCCAATACACTGGCTTCCGCAAGCTCATCAAGAAGTATCGGCGGCATGCCCCGCCAGGTGTGGGCCGCCTCACCAAGTTTGAAGCAACCCTTGAGGATCCAGGTAGCTTTGCCCACTCGGATTTTACCTCACTGGTGTTAGAATTATCTCTTTTATACGACATATTCCGAACAGGGAACTATGACGCCTTGAACGGCGAGGCTCCGCGTTTAAGCGAATACATCAAATTCGATGTAGATTTTCTGAGAATTAATCACTCGCGTGCCCAAAAGTGGTGGGTGCATCCAGATCATCTTGTGGAAGTACAAGTCTTACTTCTACAGCACACAGTAATGTTCCCAGGACGGGCTGTAGAAGCCCGGACAGCAGTAGAATTCTTGGACACACCCGATCTGAGTTACGCTAGGATGCTGAAGGACGGGGGACAGTTGCGGCAGCTTCAAACTTCGAAAGCTGCTCCAGTAGTGTTGTGTGCTCCCACTGGTGGAATCCGAGGCGTCAGTGCGGCTGAATTAAACGAGCGTGAATTAAAGCTGGTGCGTGACGGTAATCTCCAAATTGAAGATGTCGAGGGTGATTCCTTGGGTGTTGACGAAAAGTTAGCTCTAGGATGGGTTTTGGGTCGCGACGCTCGGCCCCAAGCAGCTGTATCCTCTCTCCGTTTACGTTTTAAAGCACAAGACCTTTATGTTTCTCTTGACATGAACATTGTAGTAGGTAATGGGAATATCACCTTCCCTTACGCGGTTTTGGAAGTGAGATCACTTGAGCATGATTCTGCCTTGCTTGCAGAGCTTCAGAAGTCCACATTGGTGTATGGGGTGATGGACTCGTTTTCTTTGTATGCATATGCTTTGGCTATGACACGGCCAGCTGATTTCTCTGTTAGACCTGTATGGCTGGATACTCTATCCTCTGGCGTGGATATTCGTCAACCTTTAAAGAGTTCTCCTCCTACGACTGCCCTCGCCAATAATACCGGTACGCCTGATAATAGTGCTCCCACCAAAGGAATCACAGCAGATGGCTCAGTACGCTCCCATATCCAACCCCGTCACTCTAGACTCCATCTGCGTCCGCTTCAGTCTCAACAGTCACACCGCGACTCAGGAGCCTTACTTGACAATCGCATGAGATACTGGAACGAATTTGACGACGGAGACGAGGGAAATGATAATACATTCTCTGTGATTGTCGATGCTGCGGAAGAATCGCAACGTCGTGCCGAGAGGGCAAAGCGAGTATCGCAGCCTTTGTGGGCGATATGTCGGCGATTAAGGAAGAGCATGAGACAATGGTCTGGCCAGCAGGTAGCTTCCAGCGATTCAGAAGAAGATGAAAATAGCATGACGTCTTCAGGGTCTGAATCTACTGTGGTAGGAGCACAATACTCGCCGCGAATTCGTCCAAGGGATCCAGAGCACCAGGACTCTTACCGTAAGGATGAAAACCACAATGATTTGGCGCTAGCGTTTATAACAGGTATATGTTTGACGATGGCCACTGCGCTAACAATATTTTATCTTGTGGTATTCGCATCAGAGGAAGTGTCCTTACTTGGCGTTGAAGCGAAGATTGTACTGTTTATTGGAATAATATGCTCTATTCTTCTGGGTGGTGCTGGTCTCGCTTCCCAAAAAATTCGAGCAGGTCGTGATTGGCGAAGCGACGTGGCAGTACAAGCAATATTTTTTGCAGTGCTTTGCTTCGGAGTAGGCGGAGTAGCGCTTCTTTTGGCCCCAATAGGCATTCACATCGATGCTTTCGATAGATATAGCGTTCTCGGGATCTAAATTTAGTTCCTTTTTTTTCTAGAGCCCGCCTACCATCAATGATAGTCTTTATAAAATACCTATACCGCGTGTCTAAAGGCTCTATTCTAAAGAACGAAAAGACCTCAGCTTAGCTGACTACTGAAGAGAGCAGAAGGAGCTGAGGTGTGCTGTCTTTCCTTGTTGCATAACGCTAGCCTCTCATCAGTGAATATGTCTATCATAGAATTCCCTGGTCTACAGATAGATGACTTCCGCGTTTTGAAAGATGCCCCGATCCCTCAGCTGTGTTTACTTTCTCACATGCACAGTGATCATTTGATAGGATTGGATCGTCGCCATTACAATGGACCACTTGTATACTGTAGCCACGCTACGCGAGCTATGGTTTTAAACATTCGTGAGAATAAAGGTCAGGGAAGGCATAAATACCACCACCTACGCAAAGAAAGTTGCGGTACAGAGGTGCTACAAGGCTTACAATTCGACCAGCCATACCAATTAGCATGCGGGTCAATGAAGCTTGAGATTACCATGATAGCAACTGATCATTGCCCAGGGTCGGCAATGTTCCTGGTAAAGTCCTCAAAAGAGGCCATACTCTTCACAGGAGATATTCGTTGTGAGAGATGGTATGTTAACTCATTGCGACGACATTCCCAGCTATTGAGCTACGTTGTGCGAGAGCAGATCTCATTATACGTCGACTCTACGTACGAAAGCCATTTCGATCCATGGCGATCCTACTCGGAGAACGAGGAGGGACTAGCAGAGCTCAAGCGATTATTGCGGCGATATCCTCGAAATTATCGATTCTTTCTGATGGCATCGACGACTGGATATGAAGACGTACTTCTTCTTCTTGCTCATACGTTCCGTACTCGAATCCACATGGACTCTTACTGGTACCATCTATACCTTGCCGCTGCAGATAGTTGTCCCTCTGCAAAGTCATTGCTAGCTATGACGACGAGGTCCCCAGAGGAGGCTCGAATACACTGGTGTGGCAAGCATATGGAATGTCCTCACCGTCGTGATCCCACAAATATATACATTCAGCCAGTCGTGCAATTGGTTCGCTCATGGATTGACGCTCAAAACGCTGAGCACATATATCCGCCTCCAGGCCTCCAGAGAGATTCTGTGATTCATGATGCTAATAGCGAGCTCTCTTATATTTGGACAGGTGAAAACCTCTATCCAATACACATACAATTTCTCTTTTCTCGGCACGCTTCTTTTCCTGAGCTTCAGCGCTTCGTGGCTATGTTCCGCAAAGTCAGGTCTGTGAGATCTTTAAATGGTCAACAAATGGCGGCCCTGGAACCGTCGTTACCGTCATCCTTCGATTCTAGTACCTCTTCAGGATCCGGATCGACTGTCTCAAGCATAAATAAGCATATACACGCTTCGACTTCTCGTACTGCTGGCCGGTCCTCGAGCTTATTCGTGCGCCGCAGACAGGCATTCGCTCACGACAGCCGAAATATCAAAGGTCGAGATAAGCATCAGTCTGGAACGGCTCTGTCACCCTCTAATTCTCAGGCCTGTGCCGAGGCGGTAACTATGCTATGTGCCCCACCAGGCGCAAAGAGACACCCTCAGCTATCGCTGCAATCTGCAGCATGTGACCCTTTTCGCCTTGAGAGCCAGAGCGACTCCTCGGCAAGCCGGTCAGTACAAGGCATCGGCATGGGTGACTGTGATGAAAATAGCCAAGCAGGCACTGAAAACTCGACATCAACCGAAATCTCTTGTCATGATACCCAGCCAGTAGAAGGAACAACACCCATAATGCATGAAGTCTTAGAGGACGTCTTGACTCCAGAAGTGCGCATTTCCTCATTTGCCCCTCCTGAGAACAGAACAACCAGGAAAGTCGGTGTTTTTCCTACGGTCGCGTCGTCTCCGAAACCAGCTCGCCATTGCTTGAAACACTTAAGACCAGACGACCAATCATTAGTTCCATTGATGTCAGAATCTACAGATGAGCTCTTGGAATCGCAATCATCTCTACCCAGCCCGCCTCCAGAGCCAGAACAAACAGCGCTTCCGATTGAGATACGTGATGACCAGACGATTGAGAGAGCACACGATTCAGCAAGCAACATAACAACAGCAGACCTACAAAATTTTCCTAAATCAAACAAAGATGCCGCCGTTCGGAAATCAAACGCAAAGGTTAAAAAACGGCCTAAAGCGGTGACCGTGGTTTCGGATGAGCTTCCCACGCCCGTTTCTGGACAAATTTTGCATGATCCCATGCTTGAAGAGTTGCTACGCGAAGACTCGACTAGTCGCATCTGGTCCCAGCTGCATTTTGACTGGCGCGACAAGCAACAAGTCACACACAAGCATCGTCGACTGACGTAAATACAAATAAGAAATATGTCATAGCACTAATGTGTAGATACCGCTATGTGTATAATAGTTCGTTTATGCAATTAATAAATTATGTTACGGCTTTCTTGACCGACTGTTTCTGCTTGCGCGCATCCTCTTCTGCAGCACGCTGACGCTCCAATTCTTGCTGCTCTATCCTTTGACGCTCTTCACCGCGTACTTTCTCGAAGTCCCGTTCAATCTCTCTTTCATCCAGAATTGGTGTAGAGGAAATCCTCGAGTACTCGTCTAAGCTCACGGTTCTTCGAGAGACAAGGTACAGGTGGACCTTGGCAGCGTTACGCCTTTCCTCGTATTTGAACTTAGTTTTGATTTGATGACGCGTGCGTTGAGGAAACATATGAGCGATAAGATTAAAGTCTGTACCCCAGGCGCTCAAGGCTTGGTAAAACTTGTGCGTTTCTTCCTGTGTCCATCGTTCGGGGCGCTCCTTGGTGGAAAAGCTGTATGAATTAATGACGCGTGCATAATTGTCCACCTCAACTCTATTCTTGGTGCTATCATCCGCCTGCGCTTGATTGTTTTCATGCCGATCCACCGCGGTAGTGACGCTGATCTGACCTGTAGTTTTGTCTAAAGACAGTTGAGGCTGGTAGTGATGCGGTTCTGCTCCATTCGCAGCTGTTTCAGCATCCATCTCCCTCAGTTTATCAGCACTTTCCTTCTTCACCTTACCAAAGAGTTGGTCTCGCTCTTCCCTGTACTCGTGATAAGTCTCGTGTAGAAATCTTCTCTCTTCATCATCACGGGGTTCGTAACGGCCTCGTAACATTTGTTTGGCCTTCAAAATCTGAGCACGGCGCTTCTTCCTGTTGATACGAGCAGACTCATACCTATCGAAACCATCATTGGCCTCTCCAACAGGGATGTCCTTGCAAAGTGCTGCCATGGTGAACGTTTCGACATTTATAACTCTCTTTGAGATAGCTTCTTCCAAGTCAGGGTCTGCTCTCCGACCGCGCGTACCTTTGGTTAGCAAAGGGAGGTCCTCTGGCTCGATGATAAGATTTCCATTAGCATCATATTTTCGCTCCCGTAAGCTCAGCTCCTCTGATGGGGTCACAGCTGCTTCGGACTCGACCACTGAATGCTCAGTTGAGTCAAGCTCCAAATCAGCGGCAGGGAGAGCACTGGTGGCAGAAACATCATTGCCAAGTGCGGTGCCAGTCTTAGATAGAGCGAAGAGAGCGGTTGCTGATGCTCGAGTCGTGGAACGGGGCAATCGCGAGGCTGCTGTAAGTGGTGACGAATCGGCGCCTTCTCCTTTGGCTGATAATTCTGGCCTCGGACCAGCCATTCCAGAAGCTGATCTACGAGGCGGTACTGATGCTGATGGTGGCGACTTGATAGAAATTGCTTTAGGCGCCACGACCGGCTTGGAATGGCCCCGTGGCCCGTGCAAGTCTACTCGAGTACCACTAGGGATAGAAATACGCTGTCGCGCAATAGAAGCAGGTCGCTTTGATGGAGGTCCAGCTTCCACATCATCTATTGCTGATTCGTCTTCATCGTCCGGGTTTGGACGCGTTGAGGCCCTGCTCTCTCCGGTCGAAGAAAGTGCGGGCGAGGGTACAATGGGTCGCTGCGGCGCACTAAATGACGCTCGAAGCGTCGACAGACGTCGTGGAGCAGATCTCCCTGGACCGCTGCGGTTTGCCGCCTTCGGAGTGAACCGCGTAGATGACTTGTTCACTTGAGAACTCATCCGCCAGTCGAGTTAAGAAGTTTCGTAATCAACATAGTCACATTTTTATTCTTATGGTATGGTAACACACCAACCAGGTGTAAAACTTCGCTGCGACTCAACATTGAAATGAAGTACTGTATTACCACCTTTAAAAAATGCGGCAGAACACAGAAGAGCATTGAAGTCAATTGACAATGCAATGAGTCCCGCACGGCACGAAAGGTAATAAACACCAGCATGCTCGCTAAATATCTGACTAATCGATAACTCGGTCTAGGATCGGCGTGACGTTGCATAAGAACACTGCGCAAACTAAACAAACAGCTTTTCGTAGTTAAAGCAATTGTCACGATACGATCATTATAACCTTAAGATTTTTGCAGCAAGCTAACAAGACGGGGTCCAAAATTCTTTTTCTGCAGTTCGGCTGCATGAGTCCATGCTTGTCTCAATCCCACGAGTGCGCCTTCTATCGTCGATGAAGAGTGACGCCGTTGAGCAAACGTGGACCTTACGGAACTGTCTACATCATCCCAGGTTACACTCGGATGTAACAACTCTGCGCAAAATACCAGCCAGCATTCTTTTATCCCTAGATGCCGTTTCCAAGCAACATGCTGTGGGAACCATTCAGGCCTTTGGCCGCTTCCCAGGTCTTGGCACTCAATTGAGTGGCCGAGCTTTATTATGAGATTACGTTTGAGCGTAATGTCCAATGTTGAACATAAGACGTCTTTCACCTGCTGTAAAAGTAGTGTGAGAGTGCGATATGGCTCTGCGGTAGAGCTAAGTTCTTCGAGAGATTGGCTCGATGAGACCACGATTTCAACACCTGAGTTTGGATGTAAGAGATTTTGAATATGATTGGGGCATAGCGAAGGGTGAACAATACGCTCCGGTGATATGGGTGGGGTTGAACCCGTGGAAGACTGAACCCATTTTATTGGCAACGGAGTTTGGTCGTGGGGGATACCATTGGCACAGCTGGAACTTGAATTAGAATGAGCAATTTTACAGCTTTTTGTTGCGTTTAGCTCATGTTCGAGAAGGTGGACACGCGAATTTAGAAGTCGGACTTCGTGTTGCAGTGCGTGGATTTGGGCCGATAAGCCGCCTAACTGATCTCGGAAACTCACGAATTGCGGGTCTAATACTGCGGAGAGTCGTGCGAATATAATGCCGCTCGTAAAATCCACTGAATTTAGGTCTTGACCCATGTGAGCTTTGATATCAAATGTCAGCGACATTTTGGGGTTGGGATGACGCGTTGTTTACAATATTTAAATTAATAATGCACTTATATGCGCTAGGCGGGTAAATAGATGAGGAAGTTGTTCACAGTGCTCAACCATAATTGAACAGGCAAATGGGGTTCCTATTACGCCAAAATGCCAGGTGTTTGAACAATGCTCGGACCGTAACCCAATTCTCTGATTTCAGTGGCTGCTGCACATATCTGCTCGAGCTCGGCGACCGCATGATCTACCATGCTAGTTCCAAATGCAGGCCAGGCGCCAAATGTGACACGAGTCACGTCGACAACTACTTCCCGTGTCATCAAAGGATGGAGCAATGCTGAGCATAGCAATGCTACCTCTTCGTCGGAGGACCAGTACTTACTAGCAGTCTTGCGAGGGCTAAAAACTATCGACGAATCTTGAGCGGGAATTTTCTCCAAAATTCCTCTTATAAGAGCTTTAAGAAGAACTGACTTGAAGACTCTGCGGAACTCTCGAACTAGCTTTGCCATGTCCCTAAGACGAATGATGCTGCTCTCTTCTGGTACGACCGAAGCTGAGCCTCTAAGGTCGGCTGTTGGTTCTAGCGGTGCGCGATGATTTGAATGAGCTGAATTGGACTCCAATACTTGCTTATACTGATTAGAGGATGGTGGAATCGATCCAAGAGGCGACTCTGGCTGCCTCGCATGAGATCCCATTTGCGCTCGTTGAGCTGCCGTGGCCCCTGGAGTTGGATAGTGAGCGTAGAATCCAGACTCATCATGCATTGGTATCGACCGCGGTTCCTGTACTGCGACTGCCATAGCTTGAAATCTCATCTCAAGGCGGTGTAAGGATGCCACGGCCCTGTCTAACTGAGATCGTAACAATCGATTCTCGGCAGCTAATTCCCTCAGCTCTTGTCCTATTGCGGTGTCCACACGTCCAAAGACATTACCACTGACAAAATCAATTAAGCTAGCCTCTCTTGCCGTAGGCTCGAACATAAGAAAGCTCTTCCCAATTGAACCGTCACGTAGCCGTTAGTAACGCGCGTCCGCATCACGCGTAAGCCTTCATTTCATTTTTACTAAAAACATTACGCACATAATAATAGACGACGTAGGATGAAATCTAGACGTCGCATCGTTGTCTCGAGATATTAACTCTCGGAGTTTGAAGATAGGCAGAAAAAATAAAAAGAATCTTAAAGATGTGCCAGACCCTCTATAGTAGATTCTGCTAGTGTGGGACTGATAGGATGAGGGATTCCAAGGTAGTTGAGGAAGAATATTCTCGATATTCCCGGAGCATCAACGTGACCCATGGGCTCATATATACCTGGCGCCTTTGAGTACCAGATATTCAGATCTCCATGCCGCTCGCGCGTGAAAGTGATGACGTCTCCTTTAGGTACTTTACCTTTTCGACCAAAAGCTTGTTTGAGCTGTGTGAGGCCATCGGTGAACTCGGCGGTGTGACCAATGTCTTTATAGAGCGGATGATGCAAAATAGAGCGTACGAATCCATCCCTTAGATGACCGTAATCAGTGTTGCGTACGGGAACAATGCGAACGGCATATCGTATCCCTGAATCGATTGAATCTGTAATTGTTGGTGCGAGACCTAACTTGCGAATATCGTCATCAGCAACATAGAGTCCGACCGCATAGACATGGAAATTCAAAAACGTTACGGTCCTTACACCAACACCAAGTGCACGGAACTTGGTCCCATTGACTTCGATGTGAACGGGGAAAGGTGGACTATCTGTAGGAGGCTGCAAAGTGATTGCATCCTCTGATATGATAGTGCGCCTTGGGCTTGAAAGGGAGTGCCTCTCCCAAAATCCCCACGCGAGCCCAATAGCTAACCCAGTTGCTGCCCCCTGTGTCAGTCGATTCCAGAGTATTTTCTGACCCCTCGGCACCTTGGGTGTCGGAGGAGCAGTTCCTGTGGCAAGTCGTCGCGCAAAAGCCCTTAATGGCCGTAATTTTGCAGTAAATCTCAACATGTGCAAATTTTCTCTGTAGTTAACGGATAGCGTTCTGTCCCTTTTATATCGAAGAGTAAGTCGAATGTGGGGAAAAGCTGACTCAAGGCAATTCTCGTACTATAATAGGCCAAGCTAGCCCAATGTGGCGAATAAGTGATGGCGCCTTTCTATGAAGTTTGATCTGTGAGACAGTAATTTTATAAATAAAATATTCTCTCGCTATCAATTTGAGTATTTACGTAGGAAGGCATTGGCCTTAGAAGACACAAAGACGACTCATTTACATTATTCCCTCACGCATGAGCGGGACTAGTGTGCACATTGATTCTATGCCCAACGGGCAAGGGTTCTTGTAAAGTGGGGTGGGCTTCATGGTTTTTTAGCTTGCCATTGCTCTCTGTTGCAGTCCACGGCTACAAGGCAACCGCAATCAAAACCTGCAGCTATTATTCGGTGGGTTGCTTGCCCCAACTTGTATAACAAGGTGGTTAAATGCTACTTAGCACTCGCTAAAAGCACGTCGACTGATTGAGACCAGAAGAACCGACAGACGACCTGTCTAATGCGTAATTGACAATATTATATCGTCCATTACGCGCTCATGTCATTCCAACCTAGACTAATACCGTTGCTGTAGTCTCCGCCGATCCGGATCAATATGATGACGCCCAAACATCCGGATAAGGGCTTTCACACATGAGCGGCCACAAAAAAAAGGGCGGGAGTAAACCAAGAAATTGAGAGCTTCACAGCAGACGTATATCATTGTTAAATCCTTTGATATTTGAGAGAGCACTTAAAAAAAGTTGCAAAAGAAGTTGCAAAAAATGGTGCACAACAATGCTAAATGTGGAACTGCCCCTGCACATGTATTTCGAGGCAATCAAATTTTACGATTCTTTTTTTAAATACGTTAAAAAATTCATAATGTTGAAATCTAAAGGCAATTGGTGAAACTTCTGAACGCCAAGGTCGCCTTAGACCCAGCGAAACCTCAGCCATCTGCCTACCAGAGTAATCAGCGTCATCATATGGAGCAGACTCTCCTGACCACGACCGTAGCAGGCTCCATAGCTAGCCTGGCCGAGTCATATGCGACTTATCCGCTTGAATATCTCAAAGTGCGAGAGCAAATAGCGGTCAGGAGTCACGGGAAGTTTGAGATTCCTCATCTAACCAAGGTCTTCTACCGGGGTTCTACGGTCTTTGCTCTAGGTAATGTAGCAAAAACTGCTGTGAGATTGGGAACTTTCAATTGGGCTACAAAATTCATGGGAGATAAAACTGCGCCTCAGGTTGTCGTGGCTGGCCTCTTAACTGGAATTGCAGAGACTTTGGTGGTGATTCCATTTGAGTCGATTAAGACGACAATGATAGAAGCAAGTTCATTAAATCATGGCGCTGCAAATGGCGCTTTGCTACCCCCGGGATCTTTCGGCGCGCGGGCTGTAGCACAGAGAATAAGCTTAGCCGCAACGAGTCCTGGCGGTGAAATCAATCCGGGTAAGAGACGGATCCGACCAACCGGAGTACCCCGTCAATCGCTCTACGAAGTCCGCGAGCTGCAGAATTTAGCTGATGCGATTGGCCATATGTATAGACATCGCGGTCTTCGCGCCTTTGTACAGGGTTTTAATCCAACAGTTTGTCGTCAGGTGGCTAATTCGTTCATCCGCTTCACCACTTACAATTCAGTGAGACAGGTCGTATCTCCTGGTGACGGCACAATATCATTTATAACATCAATTGGAATATCTGGTGTAGCGGCAGCAGCCGAGGCCGTGATCACGCAGCCGGTTGATGTCGTAAAATCACGAATGCAGACCACGAACGGCATAAAACTCTACGGCAACTCTCTCTTATGCGCATACAGAATTTTCTCTGAGGAAGGACTATACCGATTATGGGCCGGACTTTGGCCGCGGTGGCTACGGATATGGGCATCTGGTGCTGTTATGTGGGGCACCTATGAGCTGTCACAAGTCTACATTCCGCGGGCAATGCGGGAGATTCCATTCAGCAATCCCCCGGAAGGGATGGCGACCAAGTCAGATAAGGTAAAAGAGGAAGAAAAGTCCAAATAGCCGAAACATATATTGTTCAGTATAGGCCAATGCTGGGAGAACTCATCACTACACTAGCCAATCGTTGATGCTGATATATATACATAAGTAAAATTCCCACGTCACAACACCCCCTAATGAAGTTGAGGCTAGCAGCAGTACAACTTGCTCCAAAACTGGGAGATATACTGGGAAATTCTCATAGAGCAGAAGAGCTCCTGCGTACCCTGAAACCTGTTGATGTACCTTCTTTGGTGGTGCTGCCAGAATTGGCACTGACGGGATACAACTTTGAGTCGCCGGAATCGATTAAACCATTTAGAGAGGTCTCAGGTCAAGGAAGTACTGCTAAATGGGCCATTACAATGGCTAAGGAGCTCAACTCGTATGTGTGCATTGGCTATCCAGAGAAAGTTTCCGAGACTACTTACAACTCGGCTTTACTTGTTTCTCCGTCAGGAAAAGTGGTGGCCAACTATCGCAAGACGCACATGTATAATGTCGATCAAGTTTGGGGGTGTTCCCCTGGACTTGGATTTGAATGTTTCGAGGTTGACTTTGGCTACTCACGACCTATTCGCGTTCAGATTGGGATTTGTATGGATATAGACCCTAAGGAATTTAAGGGAACTCAGCGCGAGTTTGCGGATGCAGTAGCCACAAATTGCCCAGATCTCGTCATAATCATAATGGCATGGCCTATGGACGGTGAGCCCACGCTCTCATACTGGCTGGAGCGTGTTGGAGCTGATTGCCCCGTTGCATATGTGAACTTGGTAGGATTTGATTCAGATAACTCCCATACAGCTTTCTGTGGTGAATCGACGATAGCTACAAAAGGGGGCACATGGTCGTTGTCAACTACTGACGAGGGAGTTTTAGACCTATTGGTGGACATCGATATTTAGTCTTCAACCTTTTATATAATTATTTTCACTTAAAGAGATCACAATCTCTGAACAACGGTTTACAAAATCTAATCTGCCTACACGGAGTACCACTCTCTAAGAGAGCATCAGGGCAAATGCTTAGGCATTCATCTAAGCTGTAAGAATCCTGCCCGACGGACAGTTTACCTCTATAGGCACGTGGTAATTATTCGCCAACATGAGCACAACACCGCTTTTGGGTCGGCGACCACATATCAAGCCTTGGTATGTGGCGTACTATGTGCCATGTATCCAATGGCTATCAGAGTATTCGTTAGGAGATCTTCCAGGCGATTTCTGTGCTGGGTTGACCCTAGCTAGCTTCCAAATTCCGGTGAGTCTCAGTTATGCCACCTCGCTAGCAGGATTGCCAGCTATATCTGGTCTTTTTGGTCTGATTGTACCGCCATTCGTATACGCAATACTTGGCACTGTGCCATCAATGGTTGTGGCTCCTGAGGGCCCAATATCTCTCATCGTAGGCGGTGCCGTCGCTGCATACAAAGATAATCCAGACCATCGTCATGGTAGAAGTAATCTAGATGCGGAACAGGTTTCAGCTTTGATAACAGCAGCTGCTGGCGCCATCATTCTCGTGATGGGACTTCTTCGGAGCGGCTTCCTTGGCAGTGTGCTCAGCCAGAGTATGTTACGTGGGTTTATTACCGGCGTAGGAGCAGTTATACTTGCAGATCAGATACCTTCGCTGCTTGGATTAAATGACGAGATGCGGGCAGTCTTGGGCCATCAGGCGTCTTCTTGGGACAAGGTCAAGTTTATCGCTAGGTCTTGGCGTCTCCTGGATCCTGCCAGTACGGTGTTTTCTGTTACTGGTCTTTTAGCAATTCTGGGACTAAAGTCAGGGAAGAAGTGGATGATAAGACGTGGATACAAACGAGCGATTTTATTTCCAGAGATATTAGTCGTTGTGATTGTATCGACAATAGTATGCGATGTATTCAATTTCGATCGATATGGCCTACCTGTTGTTGGAGAAGTGAAGCCGGGCCCTCTTGAAATACACTGGATGCTGCGACCTAAATTTTGGACAGATTTTCGCATCAACTTCGAGACATCCGCGTTTATTAGTATCCTGGGTGTACTGGAGAGCACAGTGGCGGCTCGTATGCTTGGAACCGGGCATGCTGCGAGCTCTGCAAACAGAGAACTGGTGGCGCTAGGTACATCTAACCTCATCGCTGGCGCATTTGGGGCACTTCCCAGCTACGGTGGATATGGACGGTCGAAAATCAATTTACTGAGCGGAGCGAAAAGCCAGATGAGTGGCATCATTATATCAGTGACGACAGTAATTGTGACTTACTTCCTGATGGGCTATTTTTTCTATTTACCCAAGTGTACGTTGAGTGCTATAATTGCATCGGTCGGTATTGGACTGCTATTAGAAGCACCAAGAGAAATCAAATACTTTTGGCATGTTCGTGCTTGGTCGGATTTAGCAACTGTGATTACTTCCATTCTACTTACATTCTTCTGGTCAGTGGAGGCGGGAGTGGTAGCGGGCGCTACAGTAGCTATTATAAGGGTCATTCATCATGCCACCCGGCCGCGCGTTCAAATCCTCACGCAAAAGCCAGGTTCGCACACGTTCGTGAATGCCGAAGATACTAGAGACGAATATGATTCATGGTCCTGCTCGTCAGATATGCCGTCTAGTATGCTACACTCCAAAATCCTTGCCATCAAGGTCCCTGAACCGTTGACCTTCGCGAATTCGGTAGTTTTTGATGAACACCTGAGGCGACTTGAACGGCATAGAACTCTACGAGCACATCCAGGACGGCCAGCCGCCTCGCAAGAAAGTTCGCTAGAGCTGGTTGTCTTCCACTTGAAAGGTATGACAGAGCTCGACGCTTCTGCAGCATTGATGTTGAAGCGAGTCATTCAGAGATACTTAGACCGGGGTGTTCGAGTGATATTTACAGAGATACTGCCGCGTCAATCCATAATGGATATGATCGACAAATCTGGAATTGTAGATCTGCTGGAGTCCCAGCAAGGACCTGCAATCTATGCCACTTTGGAGGACGCGATTCACGATTTCGCACTGGATTAGACACATTAACCGCAATATATAACTTATACAAGATTATGGAAATATTTGCGATCTCGGGCCAAGCCATCCCGTACAATCTTTGCCACCTCGTCAGCATCACTTGTTAAACCTGTATAGTTTTCATAACCGGCAGAAGTGACAACAACATTATCCTCAATGCGGATACCACCAACAGGTTTGTATCGCTCTAATATATCCAAATTCACGTAAGAAAGCTTATCTTTTGCGAAACCATCCAGCAAAAAATCATTGAAATAGCAACCGGGCTCAACCGTAACTACCATGCCTGCCTTCAGTGCACGACGAATGCGCAGATATCGCAGCTTGGGATCAGGGTCATTATAATTAGCATTTCCTGCTGTATCGTGAGTATCCATACCCAGCATATGACCAAGCCCATGAGGGTAGAAAGCTGCAGATATATCAGAGTCGAAGAGTTCTTCGAATGAATACTCAGACTTGAGGATGTTCAGCTCTTGTAGTCCTTCAATGAGAATACGATGAGCAAGAAGATGCAAGTCAGACCACTGTACGCCTGGGCGTATGCGTATCATTGTCTCATGTTGCATCTTCCAAACAAGATCATAGATCGCGCGAGCTTCGTAAGTCCACTCGCCAGAAATTGGGAAACATCGCGTCACATCCGAAGCATAGGCCTCATGCTCAACCCCAGCATCAATGAGAACAATTTGTTGCCCCTCCATTGAGCCATCATTCCGTGTGTAGTGTAGTGTCCCAGCATGTGGCCCAGCGCAGCAAATAGGGTCATATGCTGTCTCTTTGGAACCCTGGCGAATAGCATGATAAATGAACTCCGCGTGTACGTGTGTCTCGTTCGTCTCAATTGGAAGGGCGGACATCACTGCCSTATGACAGATGGCGGTTCGTCGACAAGCCTCACGCAGAATGTTTATCTCGTATACATCCTTGATCACGCGAGCCTCGTCAATGGCTTCTTTTAGCTTAGAATCAACGATGAGATCATCGAGGCCATCGGTTGATGATTTGATTGTATGAATGCTGATTCCATCCCGCGCCAACGATTTGATATCATCCTTCAATCGGTTAAAATAGCGCACTTCGTCGACGTCAAAACGCTTTATGGCCTCGTCAGGTAGCAAGGGGAGACCACTCCACATCACATCATCGCTTTCAATCTCGGGAAGGTAGAGAATTAATTTTTTTTTGTCCCATAGAACATGTGCGTCAACAACATCAAATGCGCCAGTCAGATAATTGAAACTACGGTTCTGTCTAAACCTGGCTTGCATGTCTGAATCCGGGAACAGCCGGAGTTTTTCACCACTTATAAAGACAGCAAAATTTGGTGATTTGTTGTGTAATTCCTCATATACCTTGAGTGTACGCTCAAGATGAGCCTTCGCTGGATATTTGGATCTCTGTGTGGACATACGGCACTGTGCTTACGAATGGCAGGTACGTCAGGATGGAGGATGCTTAAAGTGACACAACCCTTCTCCTCTTTATACAGGTATTAAATGACTTTCGATATTAGCACGGGGACGACCCATTAGATTGAGTTATACGACTGCCACAGCCACTGGTGATTATGCTATATCCATATAATAACTTTTTATTAGCGATCTTGCCTAAATGACGGGGTCTAACGATGGTCGCTGTGAGCTATCTCCATGAAAGCTCGACATGGCGACGTCGAGTCAAGGGAGCTAAGATGAAGGCAACAATGCCCAAAGCTAATATTGTTATGAGTAGCTTGTTTGAAGCGAATGTATCCGGCAACCGGTCAAACTCGCCTGAGGGCGCTACTCGCGTAAAGAAGATATCGGGTCCACCAAATGCTGCAAGTAGGTAAGTGGATTCAAGTAATGACGGCTCTACCACTAAATTTGAGGCACCGTAAACACTCATAGCGTGACTGAGGTGTCCAGAATCAGGTATATCAACCGACCCTGATGCAGAGTCCAACAAAACTTTGGGTAGCGCAAAGACCTGTCCGTCGATTAATACTATTACATCACGCAATGTTACCCCAAACCTTGTACGAGACAAAGCTAGCGATCTCACAGGAATTGTCCATCCTGCATCGAGTACTTTGCGGTGTACAACCGGAACGGAAGTTCCAGCTAAGGCTGAAACATTACCAGCAGTACTCAGGCGTTCGTTCGGGGTCTGCGACTCGAATAGTGTCCAGAGGCCAATGCGATTGCCCGTGGTTTCAGGAGCCCACCACGTATATACAATCCAATGCTCACCCATGACAATATGTGCGGGGTGTGTAGCATCTACCTGAACGCCGGAGTGAGTTCCTGTTGAAAGGACACGGCCACTAACCCCATCCAGAATCGTTACCAGTAGTTCATGCTTCGAGTCCGAATACATAAGGACTGCAACCGCGTTGGGGTTCAGATATTTGTATAGCACAGAATTGTCAGGTAAAACTGTACCAAGTGATGCAGTACGATCCTCAGGATCGCGCTGAGCCGTGTCGATTACAGCGTAGCCCTCCGGAACTGCGAATGTCCACCCCTGGTTACCCACTATAGCCCTAGGCGCTACAGAATACCCGAAAGGAACAAAAATCTGGTCATCAGAAATGTCAACAGCTGTGTCGCCATTTGAAGGATTCAAAACGACCTTCGTCCCGTCGCGAGAAGAGACTACTACATTTTCACCAGCTTTTGTAATGTCTATAGCATCCAAGTCCGAGCGGGACCATACCGTGTGACCTCCATTGGCAGCATCTAAAGCTGTAACTGCACCATATTTACCAACGACAACCAGGTATTGATTAAAGCCGAAATCAGTCTTACCCTTCAAAAACATCCCAAAAATGGAAAAAAGTCCTTTTTGACGTAGATAAGCCAAATGATCCGAGAGACGCTGACGCCATGCACCGTATAATGTTGCAGTGTCCCACTTTGGTCCAGTTATGGGCTCCTGGTTGTAAATTGAACTCCAGTCTGTCACAGGATTTTGTGCCTGAGTCTCTTGTGGAGCTTCTTGAGCCTGGCCAGAAGATACCAAAACAGCAGCAACAACATTAATGTGCGACTCGTCGCGTTCCCAGAGTAGATGGCCCCTCTTGTTTACCAGCTGCATTTCACCCGTGTTGGCATCGATCTCAAACGTTCCACGGTTCGATTCTAGAGCTTTACGGATAACCCGGGGCGCACTCACGCGCACAAGTTCACCAGTGAGATGATTTAAACGACAAACCTCACCATCGACATCCGCAAAAACGGCTCCCTCCGCATCGTACACGGCACTAGCGTAGCCATTAGCCCACACTACGCTGCCATCACTTCCATTCCACGCTGTGAGCTGAGGGCCTCCTGTTACTACAATACCACCCGCACTTGCCAGGCCTGCATTCAAATCGGTAGTCCCTGGGCTCACCATATGGCGCCAGACAAATCCTCCCGTGGCGCTAAGAACAGCAAGTACCCTACTCTCAGGATCTGCGACAGCTAGATTGGATCCAACGTCAGCTACATACGCGGGTGTCCCAACGCCTTGCCAAATCCAATCAGTCTTGAATACAGAGTCACGGTAAACAGCTAGCACGTTGGCCACCAGCGCCAGCCAAAGCATGCTGCTGACTAGTGTTCGCTTTCCGGTCGACATCTATCAATCTGTGCGTATTTACAGCCTCAGAAATTGCCTATTCTATTCAATATATTTTTCAATGTCAAAAAATGTTAGTGTAGCTAAAACTTGCGGACTATCTCCGGGATAGGCGCGTAAGTTACTTGCTGTTGGAGCCGGCCGCCATCCGCAACGGGTGTCTGGTTCGAAGGTACTGACCGAGGCACAATTACCACATTCATTGGTACCAAAAAGTCGAAACGTGACCATAAATCGAGATCTTCGAAGTCAAGGCCATCAACGTCAATATCTTCGTCTCCACTGATGTCGATATCATCGAGAGCTTGATCCACGGGTTCGTGGTCAAAAGTCCCATTTTTGATGGATGCAAGGATGCTTTTTGTAGTCTCACGATTAGAAGCACATAGGACTCTGTGAATTTCCTGAAAACGCTCCATTTCTTGGACCGGAGATCCTGGTCTTTCGATCTGGGCCAAATAGCGTTTCAGCCGTGCGCTCCATTCTGCATGAGGAACGGACTGATATCCCACCGGACCGAACCATCTTGCGAGCAAGCCACGTCCGTGTGGGAGTTCTGATCGGGCTTTGCGAGCATCTTCAACCCACGGATCATATGGTAACCAAAATCTCGTTGCTTCGAGTCCTGCCATGAAAATAAGATAAGAACCTGCTAGAACTCCAGCAAGTTTCACTCCACGATTTGCCCAAAGGCCCCTAGTAGGTGGCGGCCTTCGCCCTGGAAGCCACCAAAGTGCCATTCCTGCTGCGGTTTGTACTCCTGTACAGAGAGCCATACATTCTCTGCAATCATTAGCGGGAACTAGAGGGCCCCATACACCGAGTCCTACGGACGGGTTCGGGTGCCAGCGCCCAGAATCATCTTTCATTGATGCCAAAAGCGAGCTTTGTTAAGTTGCTTACCACCCAGCTCCGCGACTTTCCCGCCGATGCTTAAGCTCGGGAGTGGGACTAAACACGAATAAAGCCAGAAAGACGCAGAACAGCTAACAAGAGCTGGATGAAATATATAAGCATGAATTTAGCCCTATCGGAGCGCTAATGAGTCGAGTCTCTCGGCTGCTTGGCGAGTGCAGTCAGATATATAAGTAAATCGTGCAGGTCCAATCAACGTCCCACCGTACCACCGAGATACTACAACAAGGATGTTGTCGGCACTAAGGCGTCGCAATTCTTCCAAGATACGCTTTCCACCGCCAGACTCTCCGTCATCCTCATATCGTTCTATCGATGCTATGCGATAGCAATACATGTTTGATGTGGCGGACGCAGTCTTAGGATCCTGTCTAAGGCTGGAGAGTGCTTCCATCGCTTCAGACTGACTAGAAACCCTACGGGCCCGGCCAACGAATGCAGAGCTTCGATCAATTATTGACTCTGACTGCGTCCATATAATGGAATCGGCTGCGGGAGTGTTGGGCGCTGGTGTGTGAGAATTCAATTCTTCATGCTCCTGGGGCGAGCCTCCTCTATTGCGTTTTCTAAACGGTTCTGTGACGATGAGTGGCTCATGCATTACACGGTCAAATTTTGCTGCCTTTGTTGGTCCCCACCCTTCCAGGCCATCAACTTTACTGCTGGACCTGACAATGTTGCGGAAATTCCCATAGTGCGCGGCTAAGCTGAGCACGTCTGGCTTGGTTACACGTGGAACTTTGGTTAAAACCTCGACGAGTTGATCCTCATACTTCTCAGATACGTGACCCTGGATTGATTGGCCAGTAGTGCCCGCGCGTTTACGGAACTCGGTGATATAAGTGCCCGCCTCTGCGGGGCTCCATACGATCAACATTGAGAATTTCCGTAAAATAGAAAACTTCGAGAGTTCTTTGATAACCTCACTGGGACTCTCTATGTCCGCCCAAACGAGGAGAATTCGCAATGCAAAATCACTGCCGAGCTGGCTCGCACGACTATACACGTACTCCGGATGAAGGTTGTGATACTTCATGCTCAGAAAAAGAACGCCACAGGTCTGACTTGGAACATAATCAGGCTTGATCTCACTGAACTCCCATGGAACGTCTCGGATAAACTTGAGCAATGGATTGCCCTTTTGCCGTTTATTCACATAGATCACATTTCGCTCCACCATGCAGGCTACGCAACATTCATTACTCATCTGGATAATAGCGTGGTGAACGGTCAAGAGTTAGAAATCCACACCCGGGCAAAGCAGTAACGGAATCACTTTCACGGAGGGCAAAGATAAACTCCAGTATTCCAACAAAGTGATAAGCCACAGAATTGACATGGATTCAGAGTAGACAAAAATTAAAGCGGCAAAAAAATGTGGACGAACCCGGGATCGAACCGGGGACCTTGTGCTTGCAAAGCACACGCGCTAACCGCTGCGCCACACGCCCAGATCTTATGTCTGCTAGCAGCTTCTGTTACATACATTTCGCATCTCAAGGTTTAACTGATATGAGAGGATCAGATAAATATTGTGGCCATGGGGTATTGGTCTTGGAATGGAATCTGCCACCTTTGATAACATTGAAATGTATGGTGAATGATTCTACGAAGCTTCAAGCTAAGCATTCGAGGCGCTTGGTAGTGTGAGCTTTGCGTTCTCTCTCTCCGCATAAGCAACGTAATATATTACGAAGGGTCTCGAGCCATCAGGTGCAAGTCATTGTCCTTTTAGTTAGAGCTCCAATAAGACTGGAAAATGTACAATCGCCCACCGGTTTCGGCTCCTAATGGCTCGTATGGCGGGCCAATGCAAAATAATGCTGGGCCCATGCCGCCTCAAGGCACGCAACAAGGCAACGGCATGACGTGGCAGTATTCCAACAACCGTGGAAGACGAAAAGCTCTTTTGATTGGAATAAATTACTATGGGACAGCGAATCAACTTAATGGCTGCATCAATGACGCCCACGCGATGCGGAACTATATCGTACAACGGTGCGGATATCAATCAGATGACATTGTGATGCTTTCGGACGACCAACAGAACCATCGTAGTATTCCTACTAGGGAAAATATCATTAATGCAATGCAGTGGCTTGTAGCCGGTGCTCAGCCCAATGATAGTCTCTTCTTTCACTACAGTGGTCACGGAACATCGGTCCGGGACCTAGACGGCGACGAAGATGACGGGTACGATGAGGCAATATGTCCTGTTGATTTCCAGCAAACAGGCCCTATCATCGACGATATCATGCACGACATTATGGTGCGGCCTCTTCCGCCCGGCTGTCGTCTTACCGCTTTTTATGACTCGTGCCACAGCGGTACGGCACTTGACCTACCATTTGTCTACAGTACACATGGAGCTCTCAAAGAGCCAAATATGCTGAAAGATGTAGGCAGCGGTGCAATGGGCGCTATCTCTGCGTACGGCCGTGATGACCTCTTCGGCGCTCTCAGTTCCTTGGGTCAAGCTGCAAATCGCGCGATGAGAGGAAATAGCGCCGCAAGAATAACTCGGCAGACCAAGGCCAGTCCAGCAGATGTAATATCATTTAGTGGATGCAAGGATTCTCAAACAAGTGCTGATGCGAGTCAGGGAGCGGTTCAAGCAGGAGCGATGTCCTATTCATTTCTGGAGGTGATGAGCAGGTACCCTAATCAAACGTATATCTCGCTCCTTAACAACGTACGGGCAGTCATGCAAGGAAAGTTCAGCCAGAAACCGCAGCTCAGCTGCTCCCACCCGCTTGACTTAAATCTTACGTTCACAATATAAGTTAGTTCAAATATGTATGTATAGAGAAAATATGCCCCCAGCGCAATGACCAGGAGTAATCATGTACTCTAGGAGATCACGCAGCCTTTATCGTCGCCAGATTTGGATGGGTTGTTTCGCTTCTCGATAGCCATAATGAGGAGTTCAAAAGCTCTGCCAATGTTCTCATTAAGCCGCGCGCTGGTCTCTGTGAATCCTGCGTTCAATTCTGCGGCGAGCGCTTTTCCATCTTCTTCAGAGACTTGTCTCTGCAGCTCCAAATCGCTCTTATTCCCAACAATGACCGCAGGAACGCTGTCAGCTCCAGAATAGTTTAGAATCTTGTCGTATATAATAGACACCATGTCGAACGTGCTGCGGTTTGTAACACTGTAGGCAAGAATGAAGCCATCAACTCCAATGAGATGCTTCTGGTTAATGATGCTGTACTCATCTTGGCCAGCCGTATCCAAAATTTCAACGTTGTACTCTTGGCCACGAATCTTGATCGTCTTATTGAACTGGTTTTCAATCGTTGGGTAGTATGATTCAACAAAATGCTCTTCGACAAAGCGCACAATCATGGTACTCTTTCCGACAGCTCGAGAGCCTACTACAGCGATCTTGCGAACTCTTGTTGGCTCGACCATTATCAGTGACAGACGACTGATTACGCGATCGTCTCCCGCCAACCCAAATCTTGCCATATCTGAATGGCCACGCTAGCGCTTGCCTCAGCTTTTGTTTCTGGCCCCCTAGTAGTCTCTCTTATGGGGGTTCAGTGGTCTCTGGATCTGGCTGTGCGGCCTCAACTGCTTGAATGGCACCAAGTGAGCCGCATTGTCCTCAATCCGATTGCTTGGACGGATCAGATGAGTGTCGGATTGGGGTGTATGTGTTTGTATCATTTTAGGGTAGTGGAAACAATGCTCGGAACTCGAAAATATGTCAGATTGGTACTGAAGACTTGGATCGCTTCTATGGCAGCCGTACCAGTGATCCTTCTGGCTTTAAGCACTGTGGGCATAAATGTCGTGTCATCGCCAGGTCCCACAGCATTGATTGGATCATTGTGCTCTGTTTATTATTATCTGGTACCATCAATTTATCAGTTTTCCGTTGAAGGGATAGGCTCTGTCTCAGACAAGGCTCTGGTATATCTAACTGTCCTGATGTTTTTAAGAAGGCCAGGTGATCTCATAAAATTCGGCATTGGTTGGGCTGCGGGTTTGTTATTCGGCCGACAATAAACGAAGAATAGTGTCTGTACAGAATGCATTTGTTATCGTGTCTTCATCGGTATAAGGAAATGTGGGGCAAACGGCTGCGGATTTGGTCATCCACCTCCTCCTGGTCGCACATAAGCTAGATCCTTGCTGTGTTTCGGATGGATCTGAGGTCCCAGATAGCAGCAGTGGTCGTAACTTTGCTAGATGATGCGGCTGATCCACAGCTACAGATCCGCCAGCTGGCATGGGCACTTCCTCTGGCTCGTAACCCCGAAAACGTCATTCTTATGATCGATTCGATGAGCGCTTCACTAGTGGCATCAGCCGAGCGTTCAGCTCTTCTTGTGGATGCATTGACTTCTGCGGCTAATTATAAGCAGCGAGTAACCCATCCGACGATACCATTTCCGGAATGGAGCGCCCTTCTCTTGGAAGCAACCAGTAAGAAACCAGCCCTGTTTGGGCTAGCCATTGCTGCTGCTTTAGTGCCGAATCCTGCAGCTATCAGGCTTCTTGTATTATCCTCTCAGCATATTGCTGAACACTCTGGACTCCAACTAGAACAGGATGCGGCAGCTGCCTGTCTGAGCAGAGCTATTTGGGCACTAACGCCGCAGGACGTTAGCCGTCTCCCAAGCAAACTACTGTACCCTACTTTGCGTCTGCTATATGGACCCACTGACCTGATGTCGCACATGAACTCAAATTATTGGAAAGATGCGGGGGCCTATAGCCGGTTAATTGCGGGATTGGTCGCTCATGCGCCGATTTCAGAGGTACAACGCTTTTTCGATACAGTAGAAGCATGTTCGCAAATCGCTTCTACGCAGGGTACCGATGTACAGCAGAAAACTTTTTTATTTGCTCTGTGTATCCAGCTAACTGGGGTTGCCCAGCGCTTATTATTCGAACGATCTGTAACAGCAGCAGTTCGTGTTCTGAAAGTCCTACAGCCCTTGGGATCTGCTATCGATACTACAGGATCATTTGAAGCTCTTGATTTTGTACGAGCAGTTGCTTTGGACACCTTATCTTCCCCAACGGGAGCTGCAGATGTTGCAGCCACATCTTTGCTAGAGCCCCTTGGGTGGTCTCAATTGGCAGATGGCTCAGTGTTGTTTGCTCTAGAAACTTGCGAACAGTTACTACCGTCTCTGTCGCCGTCAGCTCGTCTAAAGGTAGTCGAAGCCTCGCGGCCCTTCCTAACCCCTCCACCAGAGCCTGAGAGCCCACCAATATATCAAGCTATTTTTGAGGCGGCACACTCACTTAAGTTGGCCGAGCTTGTGACTGGAGTTGGATCAGCGGCACTTGAATATCTAGATACCATCCTTCGACTTTACCCCTCGGCCCTCAGCATGGCTCAGTTCGATGCCGCCATCCGAGGAGCTACGGATAGCTTGCAGGCGGAATCGCTGCTAAAACGTGAAAAGGCGTTGAGAATGCTTTTCGAGCGCGCAAAGGCCGAAATTCCGGGTCTTGCGCCTCCTTATAGAGACGAAGATGGCAACATATGCCCCACAACTAGAGCCACTTTCATTGGCGCTCTGATCCACTCACTTCCCACGTTGTGTGGACCACAGGAGTTCAATGAGTGGATATGGCGTGTTGGAAACATGCTACCCGATCCATGGTCTGCGCTAGCTCAAGCTGAACGCTCATGGCTGGTCCATGAGCTAGAGCTTATGGTATCCAATCTGGATCTGTCGCTAGCCGACATAGGCATCAGATGGTGGTTCACTCAATTCGGTGGTAAGTTGTAGCATCGAAAATAGCTATAGATACATGATATTATTACGCGCGCTTATTTGCAACTTTACCGTATTTTTCTCCAATCCTTCGCTGCATGACTGGATCGTAAATGTGCTCTGGAGTTATCTGTGCCCCCGTAGTTAGGCTGCCAGTTGTTGCCATTGGTGCTGATGTTGACGAAACTAGACTATCAGGTGTGACCCCTGTGCCGGAAGTGCCGTTGAAAGAAGGGACCTCGGAGCTGACGGGCGCAGTTGTTGCTGGTTTAGCAGTGACAGTGGAAAGCTTCGTACCGGCAGTGGAGATACCACCTGTCACAGCTGAAGCTATCTGAGCAGCTGATGATGCGACCTTCTCTGCCATAGTAGCATTGGCGGTGGAATCTGGATGTTTATATGCCATTGGGAGCTTGATACGCTGGAAATTGGGGGATACACACTGATCCGCAAACCGTCGTCGCAGCGTATTTTCTACAATCTGTCCAAGCTTGGGAACATCCTGAAGCTTCGAACGGGCCCCTACCAGACTATGGACCTCGAATTCCATGCTGAAATTTGGCGCTACAGTGAAGGTAAGGTAAAATTCCCCTTCTGACTCCCCTGTAACCAAGGAGACACTGATACGACCACTGAAATTCACAAGTGAAACGCTCGCGCGTACTGGGAGGATGGCAAACTTCGGCCGTGGGTAGTTGAGAAGCAGCTGGGTTTCTATACCTAAGGTAACAGTGTCTTTGAGATCAACGTCAAATTGAGCCTCCAGGCCGTCACTAAAATCAGGGTTTGAGGATCGGACAACGCGACAGTTGTTCAGCAGTGGATAGTCGGCGCCCAAATTCAGCTCCGTGACATTAATTGTTCCTACAAACGAAGGTATTCGGTCACTGCGCAAGATGCGGTTAAGCAACTGAAGCAAATTATGGTTGGCAGAAGCTTGTAGACGGAGCGCACGGACTACTAACGCAACAAGAACAGTAAACCAGTCCATCGACTCGGCGCTATGGTTCTCAACGTCGTAATAAGTGTGTTCGAGAACACTTTCAAGTGTCGATGGAGTCTCAGGGGCAACTTGGACCTCATTTGCATCCGTTACAGACAGTCCCTTGGCACCGACAGAGTCTGTGAATAAAAAGAATCGTACAATTATCACAAGAACGATCAGGACACTAAGCTGGCCAACCAGTAGCCCGGCTGCAAACCCGGACATACTGATAGTGCTGCTCGCGTAAGTATGCCGGTCTACTATGGGCGGCTGGCAATGGGCCGGGAGAGGTGAGCTTATGTGGTGCGTGGGCGGAAAAAGGGTACGTCAGCGGAATAGAGGTTAGATTTTTTTTGAGGGTCGTCTGTCCAGTGACCATGGCTAAGAAGAAATCGCTAAAGAAAGAGAATATGCAACCAGTAGTAGAGGACTCAGACCAATTTTATTCTGAGTCTGAAACGGACTCAGAATTCGAAGATGAGACAGGTGATCTTGTAACACCTGCTATTGACAATGACATCGACAAGCTTTTGCGGACTATCCGTGAAGCTCCAGAAGAATTGCGGGACAAAAATCGCAAATGGTTCCCAGATATAGGTGCTGAAGGTACAGGTGAGATACAAAACCGCCAGCGGCCCGAGAAGGTAGTACGATTGAAAGATTTCCAGCGCGAGCAGCTTTTGCGCAGCCATTACCACAGCGGAGGCGAGGAAGAGGTCTCAAAGGAGACGCCTGAAGAGCAGCGCCAACGTGAGAAAGAGAAATTGCTACACGAGATCCACACAAATGTTGGGGGAAGCGATGCAGAAGGTTCCGATGATGACTTCTTGCAGAAACGGACTGTTCCTCGTGACGTGCCAGATCTTATTGCTGGGGAGGCACTCCCAGATCCAAAAACAAATCCTGACGAGTTTTTGAACTCTTACCTGTCTGGTCGCTCTTGGGCTAAACCAGCAGAGAGAGAGAAAGTGCCAACTTACAGCGAGGTCATTGGCGAAAATGAAGACAGTGACAGCTTTGATGATCTAGCCGAACAGTTTGAATCGGCATATAACTTCCGATATGAAGATCCTGCAGCGGCAGATATTGTGAGCTACGCCCGTAATCAGAGCACTATTCGTCGCAGTCAGATGAGCTCTCGCCAGCGGCAAAGACAACGCAAGCGTGACGAGCACGAAAGGCAAGAGGAGCAACGAAAGCATGACATTTCTCAGCTTCGTAAGACCAAAATTGGCGAAGTTGCCAACAAGCTTGAGCGTCTGCAGGCAGTGCTCGGCGAGGAAGATCAAGACGTTGCGGCTATGATCACGAAAGAAGATCTTGAAGGTGACTGGGACGACAACGAGTGGGAACAAAGAATGCAGAAGCTTTTTGGCGACGAATTCTATGCGCGCGAGGATCGGTCATGGAGCAAGCATGAAGAGGCCAATGCTGATTTCGAGGACGGAGAATACGGTGTCGAAGAATCGCAAGGATCAGCAGATATTGGCGACACATATACGGATAATCCCGCTAACGCTCATGGCGATGCCAAGAATGAAGAGGGAGCGCAGCAAAACATGGACTTTAACGGTGGTATGCAAGAGAAACTAAAACAAATGTCTAAACGAGATCTCAAGCGAGCTGCTACAGAATTTGTAGACGCCAATACAGATCTCCTCATGGATGAGACATATCGGCCGACTGCTACCTTCCGCTATCGCGAAGTTGAACCGGAATCTTTCGGTTTATCAGCGCGCGACATTCTTTTGGCCAACGACAAACAACTCAACCAGTTCGCAGGTTTGAAGAAACTAGCATCATACCGTGATCCTGAAAAAATGCAACGCGACCGGAAGCGCTATGGCAAGGCGAAGCGACTTCGAGAATGGCGCCGTGAGGTATTTAACTCTGAAGAACAACCTGGACTCGATCAATGGAAGCAATTGCAGCGTGAAGTAGAGAGGGAGATGGAAAGTCAATATAAAAAGCGGCCAAGAGAACAAAGCGCACGCAAGTCGAAGCGTACCAAGTTTGCCCGTTAATATAATAGCGTCACTAAGTTACAGTTACAGGTGTCTAATTAAATCATGCGATGGATTTCATTATCGGCGGCGGGTGTGTTGCTCCACCATTTATCCAAAAACTTCTCATATATCAGTCGGAACCACGGAGTAAACTTGAACGTCGGATCTAAAAACAGCTGTTTGAGTTCCTCTTGAGAGACCCACTTAACGTCTCGCACTTCATTCAGATTAGGAGCTATCCCAGCATTTGGTGCCTTGATAAACAGAATATAGTCAATCTCATGTTCTCCCCATACACCCGAGCTAGGCGCTACGTAGTGAATGCGAGTCAGATAATCGAAGTTCGCTTGAGGAACATCCGTAGCCGCGATGCCTAACTCGTGGTTCAACTTGCGAATCGCGGCCACCTTTGCACCTTCTATACCATCCATTTCTGAAGACACAGCCAGTGGATGCGAGCAGCACGTGTTGGTCCAGAGATCCGGAAAAGTAATTTTTTCAGTTGCACGCTGCTGAAGCAACAGCTTACCTTCCTCGTTGAACATGAACACAGAGAAAGCGCGATGGAGAAGGCCATTCTCAATACTCGTCATGAGGTGAAGAGTTTTTTTTGAGCCTGCCGCATATGGAACGTCATTATAATCTACACAAATGCAGGCTTCGTTCATAAGGCGGATCTGCTCTTGATCATGGCCTGCCAAAGCTGCATCATTTTCGGAGACGGTTTTTGAAGAGCTTTCTGAACTGCTGGGACGGTCCTGCAATGGTTCCAAGTCAGGAAACATGTCTAGCATGCGCTGGGGCGTGGCTGCAACCACGATGTCCGAGTATGGAGCCATCAGTTTACTGTTGATGATTAATACGCGCCGACTCACTCACGCTTCATAGTACTCTCTCCCTTCGCTCATATGGTGTCTGAAATTTTCAGATGACATAATAGGGTGAATTACGCCAGGTGTCTTGAGAGATGGCAGACTTCATTAAGCGCCCCGATCGCACGGCCTTTGAAAGCCGCATGAACGAGCTTAAGGCAGAACTTAAGGTGCTTCAGGCGGATTTCAACAAGGCTCGAGATGCAGTTGAGAGCGCTGCGCCCTCCAAGGGTTCTAAGGATGATCCTTGGCAAGCTTTGTTATCGGAGCGTGATGAGGCACGTAAAGTCCGGGATGTGGCACGTAAGGACATCAGTGGTGTTCTGGGTGAGGTCAAAACTCTGGAATCTAGTATTCAGAGGAAGCTGCGCGACTTGCAGGCGCTCCGTCCCAAGTCGGGCCCTAAAACAGAGGCCGAACTCGACCAGCTGATATCTCGACACGAGCGTCAGGTCGACAGCGGAAGCATGTCATTGGTAGACGAGAAAAAGGCTCTCCGCGAAATCACTGCTCTGCGCCGCCAGCGCAAGCAGTTCGGAGATGCCGACAAGCTACAGGCAGAGATTGACAAAGATCGCGCTGAAACTACGAAGCTCCGCAAAAGTATCGATGACTCCGCTCTTAAAACTGCAAACAAGCGCCTCGACGCAGCGAACTCGGCTCTTGATGCTCATAAGGCTCAACGTCAGGAAGGCCGGTCCAAGCTCGATGACTTGTGGTCAGTTCGTCGGGCCGCCCAGGAAAAAGTCCGAGAATGCCGGTCTGCTCTCGACAAAGTTCGTGCCGAATTTAACGTGGAGCAGCAAGCATTCCGTGAAAATGTGGCAAAGCAACGCCGCGAGCGCGAAGCCGAGGAAAAGGCAGCTAAGCTCGCTGCCGCTAAATCTCGTAAACTCGCAGACGCCCAGGCGAAATTGGATGCTGCGAAGGAACCTGCGTTCGCTTCACAAATTGACAAGGCCATTGGCGTGTTGACCTACTTCGACCCTTCATATGCCACAGAACAGGAAACTTCTTCTTCTTCTGCTAGCAGCCAATCTCTCAAGCTAGGCACTCAACGCGACGCTCATCAGGTAGAGAACGTTCCAGAGACTGCGCGTGAGCTCGGTAAAAAGCCATCCCCGGGTACACTTTCTCGCAAGCAGCTCAAGCATCAGGCACAACAAGCTCGAAGCGTTCAGAGCGGCAAACCACGCGCGCTCCAGTTGGATCCGGCCGTTATCGACGACCTCGCAGCCCTGAACATAGCTCTTCCCACCACCGCTGAAGATGTTGCCACTACCAAAGAAAAGATTGTTGAGAAAATTGCTTATTACCGTACAAACAATGAGCGCGTAACCAAGGAACGTACGGAGCGTGCGGAGGCGGAATACAAGAAAGTTGCCGCAGCCGTCGAAAACGAGACCGAAGATGTATCTGCGGCCAGCCCTAGCGCTGAGCCGAATGCACCCTCAACCCCAGAGGCCGAAAATGATGAGATCAAGAAAAACGGTGTAGAAGCTGTCAGTAAAGACACGAAACAAACTGAGGTCGCATAAAAATATTCAACGTATATATTAAGACGCAGTTATTGCTACTACGGTGACCCCTTGTCGACCCGTTGTCGATACATATTGTAAAGTTTTAACGCTCATCTGCTTTCTTCTCTTCTCGCTTTTTATGTGTTAATCGTTGAATTTGAGCCATACAACTATTCTAATGATTGCGCGGGTTATCCGTTGTACTGGACGGCTACGCTTAAGCTTTTCAAATCTATTGTAAGCATGGCGACATTTTGCTTTCAGCGGGATTGCAACGCGAAGCTGCCATAAAAGTGAAAAGCCGGAGCGATGAAGTTCACGAGCTGCTAAAACCCTCTCTTGAGCGTACCAAGCTGCTATAAGAAGATTTAGTCTAGCCACATCTTCCTCAAGCCTATGCTCTTTTTGCCACAACCGGCGCTGATGGAGGGATGGTGGTCGGGGTGGACCGACTGCTAATGGGCCAACATCTAATAGACCAACACCTAAAGAACCGCGATCTAATATTGGCAGTTGTTGTTCTAAGTTGCTGGACATATGACGAAAGATAATTCGTAGCCTATCTACTTTTTGATCTAGCTAGCTTAATGCTCGCGATAGAATTATGGTGAGCAGCATGAACGTACTTGTATTTTTCTGTCTATTGAGCACTTACCCTATTCAGAAATATCTGAGTGAAACAGATTGGCCAAAATTTACTCCTCTCTGCCGTACTCCCATCATGCATGTCGTCATACCCACCGTCCGACACAGCCTAGTTCTGGAAGCATTAAAAAGAGCGGGAATTCTCAAACATGGGTCCTCCGCTACGTTGATCAATAGTAGTACTTCGTACAGCATTAAATATTTTTTTTTAAATAATTCGAGTTACACACATCACCATCAGATCGAGGTTTCTTCTTGCGGTTCTTCAAATCTGAGCCCCAAAACGATCAGCGCTAATTAAGAGAAATGCATTTTTGTTCCCAGTTGGTAATGAGGTGCGTGGGTCGGCGCCATTCTGCGTGTGTGATTTGTCATCATTAAACACCCGCAGGAAAAGAAAGTGGCTGGCAATAGTAGGTGGCGAGGGAAGAGCTGGTATATATTGCCTTTACGGGATCAAAACACCAGCCTCTTCTGAGTACCGTCAACTTGTTTACGTTGGCCGCAATAATAACACCTCTCTGTAGAGGTGTTTTTGCCAAGTGCGGAGGAACATCCCGTGCCCGTTGTCAGCAGCCAATATACGCCGCTTCATGCTGCAGGCTGCTGAGACCTCGTTATTGCCCGATGGGAAGGTGCAGCTGAGCAGATAAGACTTTTTATATTGATTTGTTGTATTGGACTACTGGGATTAGTAGAAACGGACTGATATAAATTACTTTTTAATTTTTTTATTTGAAAATCTTGCTCTTTCCAGCACTGCTCTCCCAGTCACTCTTCTCAACCTGTCAAATGCGATCTTCCCCAGACATATTGATAATTTGAAGATGTATAATTAATACCCTTTGAGGATATTGTCGCATGAGATATTATTAGAAGCAAGTGGGCTTCAAATTTGCCAGCTGTTTCGCTTGATGTATGCAGCACTAAAATACGATCCAAAAGTTCGTTTCATATAAAGTTTCTCTAGAATCTGTAGGATCTCCGTTACGAGTTCGTGTAATCTCGAGGATGAGGCTCAGGATCCACACCGCTGAGCCTAATTTTAGATCGATATATATGTCATCGCTTTGTTGCTGTCGCAGATCACCGATGGGTTGATCCAGCCCCAGTTACCTGATTGGAAAAGTATATAACAGAGAGCTTTTCGCACTTAACTGCAAGATTTCTAACGTACAGTTTCTAATCCAACTCAATCATGAAGTACTCATACGCTTTTGTTCTTGCAGCCGTTTACGCGGCCCCTGCATCCGTTAAGGATACGTGGAGTACTCTAACCCCCGCAGGGTCAGCGCCGTCTGGAGCCACTACTAACTACGCCACATCGTTCGGTATTTCAATCAAGTCGATCTCGAACTCCACAGTCTCACCGACGGCTATTGTGTCCACCGCGAGTGACGCTACTGTCGTCTCAACAGCGACTCCTGCCGCTCAGACCACCGATGGCCAGGTTCAGCATCAGACTACCACTGCCGCTGCCGCTGCTCAGATCACTGATGGTCAAATTCAGCACCAGTCTACAACTGCTGAGGCAGTTGCTCAGATTACCGACGGCCAGATTCAGCACCAGAGTACTGCTGCCGGTGTTGCTCAGATCACTGACGGCCAGGTTCAGCATCAGACTTCCACTGCCGCCGCAGTTGCCCAGATCACTGATGGCCAGATCCAGCACCAGACTACAACTGCTGCCGCCGTTGCACAGATCACTGATGGTCAGATTCAGCACCAGACTACTACAACTGCTGCCGCCGTTGCACAAATCACTGATGGTCAGATTCAGCACCAGACTACTACTACTACAACTGCCGCTGCCGTTGCTCAGATTACCGACGGCCAGATTCAACATCAGACTACTACATCATCTGAGCACACTGCCGCTGGCGTGAGCCAGATCACTGATGGTCAGGTCCAGGCAGCTACTGCCACCACTGGTACCGGTGCTGCCCAGGCCACTGATGGCCAGATCACTGCTGGTGGTGCCAAGGCTGCCGATGCTGCCTCCATTGACTCTGCAATCCCTGTTGCTTGCAAGAGTAACACGACTCTCGCACTGACGCTCACCGATGGTCAGCTACGTGATTCAAAGGGACGTGTTGGTGCCATTGTTGCTAACCACCAGTTCCAGTTCGACGGTCCTCCTCCTCAGGCAGGTACCATCTACGCAGCTGGATGGTCTATCTACAACGGCGTCCTAGCCCTTGGTAACCAAACCACCTTCTTCCAGTGCAAGTCTGGTGACTTCTACAACCTATATGATGAGTCCATCGGAGGTCAGTGCTCCCCAGTTGAGCTGGCCATCCTTGGGTTCGTTGACTGCGCGTAAGAACTGATATCTTCAAACAGCAGGAAAAAAAAAACACCGCTCTCCCCTTCCACTATTGTCGGTCCTTCCTACATTAACAGCATTCCTTCATGAACTGTGTATTTTAATAATAACACAATAGACACTTGTATGTATATTTTGAGCTAATGTTTCTCGATACTTGACACAGCGAAAACTCAAGAAGAAAGCCTTCGGAGCTACCTTCTCCGTGCCTTCCCCGCTCGCCTCCACTTGAGTCAGCGTACTGTTAGATCGGGCAAAAAGGTGGGTCCTCCACCGGAAGATACGGGCTTTGTAAGCGCTAGTGGGGTAGGGGCTGCCATGGAAGATCTTCGAAGGTATATTGACGAAGGGCAAGTGGCACTAGCGCGTCAAGCTCTTAAGGAGAGACCCCAGGCGACCGTTAAAACCGACGATGATGGCAGAACGCCTCTACATTGGGCACTTTCTTGTGGAAATCCTGAAATGGTGTCTGAGGTACTGAAGGCTGCGCGGAACCAGCCGCGATTCGATGTAAATGCGGCCGACGATGCTGGATGGACACCACTACATGTTGCCGCTGCACGAGGCATTGAACTCGTCGACCAGATTCTACCGCTAAAACCTCAAGTTAATGCGACTACAACCTCAGGCGCCACGCCGTTGCATGTTGCAGTGTCGAAAAAACAGCTTGCAGTTGTGCAGGCGTTGCTCAACGCAGGAGCGCGGCCAGGAGCTCGGGACAATAACGGACAAGCAGCCCTGCATCGGGCGGCGGCTAGTGGCTGGGAGGCGGGAGTTCGTGTGCTACTCGAGGCTAAGGCTCCTATCAATGCGTCTGACAAGTCTGGATGGACGCCTCTACATCACGCATCCGCAGAGGGCCAAAAAGGTACGGTGTCTCAGCTCATAGCTGCGGGAGCTGATCCAGATCGCGAAACAGTAGACGGAGAGACAGCTGCCCAGTTAGCGCCGCGCTGACGGGAGGGAAAATAAATTAGTTACTTAGTTGATGTGAACAGTATGTACACTGGCTAAAAGAGCAATTGGACATCCGCAGGGCCCATTACGCACAGGCACGGTTGCTCATTAAGCCATAAATAATATTCGCCAGATTACACGATAGACTACCAAGCATTTTGGGGCTGCTGCAAACGAGCCTTAACTGCTAGACGCCACGGTAGGTGGCTAACCATTGACATCGACGTTGTCTGACTAGCTAGGGACGTTGCAATTTGGCTTGGAGGCGACACACGGCAAGTAGCCACATCGGGCTTGACCCGGCGAACTAAAGGCTCGATGTCGGGCCATCTGATCCAAGAGAGCCGCAAGCTCCTCATGCGATCCTCATCCTCAGCTCCGTTCGGTGCAAGCCATGTGCGGGCTAGTGTATAAACTCGCGGCCGGCTTACCTCTGCAACGGGCTTGTAGTGCCACTTGGACGCTTCAGGGCACTTCCACAACTGAGGGTTACCTAGACAGAGTGAAACCTGGGCGTCCAGCACCCATTCAATCTCATCACCATCCTCCCTCCAAATCAGAAGTGGCCCAGTCGTTTGCGGAGCGCGGTTATAGGCAAGACGCCGCAGCGCCGATGGGAGCTTTGCAACTGACACCTCGGGTGACTTTCCGGAATTTCCGGTAGCTTGAATGATTGAGAAAGGCGAAACCATCCTCTCCGTCGTAAGGAGGCTTGAGTTTTCTTCTCCAACAGTCGATGCCGCCACAAATGAGAATTCAGATGCTGATGGCGCTACTGAGGACGGTGATCCAATTGGCAATGTTGGATCTGCTGTTGAGCCCGCTGGTTGGCGCGCTAGATCTCCTACTGACGGGTCCGCAGCTGCTGCCACTGCAGCAATCATGGTAGAACCGCTATCGACGGCAACATTTGTACCGGCAATATTAGAGTTAGTCTGCGCGGCCGATGTGCTCGCAGTATCTGAGGGCGTAGGAGTTACGACAACTGACGAGCCTGAAGTTGGGGTATCTACGACAGGTTCGCTTTCCGGCAAGGCCTCCAGCGTTGATAGGGTAGGACGACTTGCACGCTTCAGGCGTTGACTTTCGAGGCTAGCAAGCATCCTGGCTTCCCGCTCGCGACGCTCCTTCTCCCGTCGTCGTGACAGTTCTTCCCGTTGTGCTTGAGCTTCTTGGGCGGCACGCATCTTCGCACCGTATTCTTGCTGTGCAACTTTAGCTGAAACTTCTGTCTCCAGCGTCAAGTTAGCACATGAAGCTTTTGCCAGAGATCCGGCCGCGGGCGAGCCAACCTTGGGCGAAATTGTCCTTGGTGACATCGTTCTTGGCGATGCAGGAGAGTTTATGTTTTCTCTATCACGTGGGGATGGTGTGTTGCCAACTTCTGCTGCCATAGCTTGCGGTTTCTTTTGACGGGTTGATCTCTCGTGGAAGCCCGGTCCGAGGCCAGGTTCCGGTGACGAGATAGCTGCGGATTTTACCGAAGAATCTCGTTCGCATGATTGTGCCTGTGGCTTGGTATTCTGGGGCAACCGCGCCTGCGCTAATGCTGATTTTGTGTTCGGTCCTTTTGAATTCACTTTAGGTGCCGAAAGAATGTGCCGTGGCTCAGGATGTAGTTGCGGCTGTGATTGCGATGGTGACAGTGAAGCGGCCTGTGTTTGTGATGGCAAGTCGCTATTTGAATCCGAGTGCGGGTTTGCGGCAACTGACTCTAATTTCACATTTCTTGATTCTTCTGATTGCTCAAATTTCTTAAGTTGCTCTGGTTGCTCTGACTGTGCTGATTTTTCCGATTCTTTCGACTCATCTAGCTCCATAGGTTCTTCCGTATTCTTTACTTCTGGTTGCTCCTCGGGTTTCTTAGAATAAGGAAGACCCAGTATTATCGCTCGTTCCGCGCTGCTAGACGGAAAGTTTGCCACGATATCAGAATACGACCGGCCACGAGAGTCATGCCAGTCACGTCTGGCCCCTGAGTCCAGCAATAGCTGCAACGTCTCAATATGACCGCGGCCAAGCACAGCAGCAACAGCAGTTTCTCCTTCCCATTCCGCATCTACGCCTAAACCCAAGGCAAGAAGCAGTCCCACAATTTCATGGCGACCGAATTTGGCTGCGAGCACGAGAGCCTCTGCTGTTGGAGGCCATCCCTGTTCGAGGGCGTGACCAACAACGGCAAGATCGCCTTTAGCAGCGCATCTCGCCACTTCCTCGCGACATTTGCTACTTGAGATATCAAGAGTTGATAGCAGCCGCTGCCTGGATGTAGTGTCACAATCAGAAGGTGGAAACAATCCTACCGGAGCCCCTTCACTCTGGTCTATGAGTGGCCGACCACTGCGTTGCGCTGCCAAAATAGACTCTCCTAGCAGCTGTTCCAACTCCTGAGTCTCTTTATCGTCGTCATCGGGCAAGAATCCCAATGCATCGCGCCCTTCAAGGTTGCATATTCTTGCGTCGGCCCCCGCGTCTATTAGCAGGCGCACTACCTCAACATGTCCACTAGATACGGCGTCCATAAGAGGAGTATCAAGTTCATCTGGTCCGGAACGCACGTCCACTAAGGCGCCAGCTTCGACCAAGGCTTTGACAACGGCTGCATCTCCTCTCAGCGCTGCAGAATGCAGCGCAGTCGTCCCGGCATAATCCCGGTCTTCCGGTGACGATCCGGCACTCAAAAGTTCACGCACGCGTGTAGCGTCGCCACGAGAGGCCGCGCGCTGCAAGGGAAGGCGTCCACCTGCGTCGCGACGGTCGAGGCGCTCGACGCGCCGCTTCTTCGTCTGTTTGCGCGCTGCTGACGGCACATTAGGAGCCTCGACATCAGTTTCGGCTTCAGAGCCAGATCCTGAACCCGTAGCAGCACGCCAAGAGCTTGAATTGCGAGGCCGCGCTGCCGCGTAGAACACATGAGGCATCGCCGCCCTCTGATAGTCGGAATGATTTCAAAATATATTGTATTATGTAATAACAGATCTCACATTGAGTCGATCTGCTCAAGCAGTACGAGAGGGAAGTAAGTAGTCGTCGTCTTCCCAGTTTCATTGCTGGTCTATTGTCTTGACTCAAAGCTGGAACTTAAATGTCTACAATGTTTTATTGTATACCATATAGGGCCAGGTGCTGATTAGCACACAGTCTAGTTCTTAGAGTATTCAACGCGCTCAGTAGGATAAGAGGGTCCCACAAGCTGCAGCGACTTGGCAGCGAGCCACTGGCCCATATCGATGGCAGTAGCCAAGTCGCGCCCCTCGACAAGCCCAGCGACAAATCCGCCGGCGAAAGCGTCACCTGCACCATTAGTATCGTGGATCTTGCTCTCTTCAAGCGGACGCACGTTGATCTCGTGGACCTCATCGCCAACTACGGCAACAGTGGGCTCTGTGCCCTGAGTGATGATCACGGTGCGCTTGCGACGTTCATTGAGTTTCGGCAAAGCAGCAATGTGCTTGGCAATTTCTCGCACATCCGTGGTTCCGAGGCCGTGGCTCTCACCGTAACTGCGAGCCTCCTCTTCGTTTCCAATGACATAGTCCCACAGTTCCTGTGTCGAGTCTAGCTGGTCCTTGAAAACGGCCGGAATAAACGGAGCGCTCAAGTTGATGACGAACGGCTTGTCGACCGCAGCGGCGTATTGGCCCAGAGCTTTGATAGCATCGACGCATACAGTGAAATGGAATCCGCCGACATAGAAGACTTTAGCGCCTTCAACAACTTTCCATTGCTTCGGAGCTTTGAGATGTTCCAATTTGTAGTGATTGGCTGCAGAAAGGTCTGTTACTAGTGAACGATGGGGGCCAACAACGAGCGCAGCACACTTGCCAGTAGGGATATCATCCACGAACTGGTACATCGACTCGACGCCGGCTGCCTTGTTAGCTTGGAGCAGAAGATCACTGTACTTATCGCGGCCAACAGAGCCGATATAAGCGACGCGACCAGGACCTAGCACGTACGCAGCGCCCCGAGCAGTGTTCTGGGCAGCACCGCCAGCGACGATGTGAAGACCGGGCATGGCCATGACGTCGTCAAAGATGTGCATCTGGTGCGGCTCGCTAAGGATGGCATCATTTTCTCCCAGGCCCTCTTTCTTGAGGTATTCAGGCGAAACTTCAGCTTGTAGATCGAGAAGCGGGTTTCCGAGACACACGAGATCGATCATGACGGAAAATAATAGTTGATCGCTTAGTAAACACGATCATATGACGAGCATGTGATCGATCACGCGTAGGGAGTCGCGTTTGTACGTAATCAAGATTGTTTGATGCTAACTAGTGAGACGTTAGAAATTTTAAATCAAATGTATGATTGTGATCTGGTAGCTTCGTGAGACGTAAAAACTCAGCAATAGCATCTTACATGCTGCTTGGTGCATATATACGGCTCTACCACTAAGTAGTAAGAAGAAGAACTAAGCACCTTTTCACGCCGAGTCTGGCACAGCAGAACCCATCTGGATGAGCCGTCGCACACCAGTCATCCATTCGCCTGCCTGTTCGGACCGCTCAGTAAGGATCCGGGTCGCAATTTCCATTGCTGCGTCCCAGTCACGCTGAGCCACCGTGCCAGCTAGAAGGCGCATATCCTCCAATGTGTCTTCGGCAAGAAGGTCTGCATTATTGAGGTGATCAAACAAAATGTTGAGCCTTCGTTGAGTGTCCACGTACTGTCTATGGTATCGAGCGTCAACCACTGGTCGCACTCGTTCCACCTCCCGCTGTAGCTCTTCGAATATGACTCTGTCGGCAGCTTCGATATGGCTGCGATCACCTCGAGGATACTTACTAGTAGCGGCCGGAGGAGGAGTTGCGATGGGTGGAGGGCTGGCTACAGAGGAAACCGCCGCAGTTGAGAGAGGAGGGCCGGACGGCTGGTGGTGCTGGACAGTTGCAGCAGGAGGCGGCGGCGGCGGCGGTGGCGGCACAGCTGCTGATCTTGCCCGTGAGGGCGGAGGAATGCCGCCCGCAGGGGGAGCTGCGAAGCCGCTCGGGCCACTAGGAGGACCGCTCAGCGGGTTTCCCATGGGAGGTGCCGAGGCACCCGGAGGTGGCGCATACGGATTTGGTTTAGCGCGCGAGGGTGCGCGCGAGGGTGCGCGAGAAGCAGGTCCCGGCTGGACGCCGTTTACCACGCTCTGAGGAGTGTAGGGACCTGGCGTGGACTGTACCGGCGACTGTGGAGTAGGAACGAGAGGTACGGCAGGAGTGATTACACCAGGAGTAACCACACCGGGAGCTGACCTAGAAACTGACGCAACCGACGTAGGCGGCTTCTCACCTACTTTCGGCGGCGGCACCATTGTTTTGGCTGTTGGCTTGCTTAGCGAAACAGCAGACGGAGGGGGACCAATGATCTGCGGTGCCACCGGCGTCCTGCGCTGGGTCGCAATGTCCGGTAAGTCGTTCCAGCCGCTGGACGTGCGAACCGGCGGTACTGCAGTAGGAGGCACGGGCTCAATGGGTAGGGAGGATGCAGAGGGCGCGTACGGCGACCCAATGGACTTGTCAGGTGTAGGAACAGTGGGGACAGGCGCAGCAGTCGTGGTGGTGGCTACGTAAGGGTTGCTGCTGCTCAATGCAGGGCCATACCTAGTTTGCTGACGAGCGGCTGGCTGGCGAGTAGATGACAACGTCGCCGACGGGAGGCTAGGGGTAACGCCTGTGGTTGCAGCTGCATTCCGTGTAGCGGATGAGCGAGATGCAGACGTTGCGGCCGACCTACGCGAGGGCTTGGCTGGAGACGCGGGCGCTACCGGCGCTGTTGCCTTGTTTATGCGATCCTTGTCCTGCGCATACTGGTCGGGCAACATATCTAAGTACACCTTAGCCAAGCTGAGGTCGCCCTGTGAGGCGGCAGTGGCAAAGTCTCGCAAGACTCCGTACATTGCGTCGTTGTCAGGGTCATCAACTGGTCCAGCCGCAGCCACAGGTGACGCCTTGAGCGCGACAGTAACCTTCTCGACTACAGCTTGCATAGCGCGAATATGCGCAGCGTATGCAGTTGACTCTTTTCCGGCAGCACCTTCAGCCTCGCGTTGCAGCTGAGGCAGTTCGCTCAGCCAGAGCGAAGTAGCTGCGCCTAGGGCTCCGCCAGCCAAGAAAGCACGGACGGCGTCACCTCGGCGGTTCGCAGCCACAAGTCGCTTGCCAAGAACTTTAGCCGCAGCTTTACGCTGGGTTGAATCGTTGCCAAGTGCCTCCAAAACAGCGGGCCACTCGTCCAGCTCAACAAGCTTCGCTAGCTGAGCAGCATTTCCGGCCGCTAGCAGCGCTGTAGCACGGACAGCGGGCGATCCACCGTGTTCAGCAGCGAACGCACGACGTGCTGCCTCTACAAGCTTAGGATCTGGGCTTGGAGCAGTTAGAGCTACGAGTAGAGCGTCGCCTGCCTTTCCTTTAGTGAGAAGTCGGGCCACAGCAGATGTATAATCTCCAGCAAGCACAGCACGCGTCGCATAGTCAGACGCGTCTAGTGTACCTCCAATCGATGCATCCACAGCGCTGACTTCAGGTAATTCCTCGGCCTCCAAGGGAGTTTTGTCTATTTCCACAAGAGGCTTACCGTCAAGAATTTCGCGTAGCACGACCCAGTCGTCGCCTTTCTTGCCCTCAGCAAGCTTCTCCCAATCACCGGACTGTACAGCCTCTGAGTACGCTGTCCAGTCGGCACCTCCAAGTACATCGTCGCGGACCCGTGTGACCACCACCTTGGGAGTCGCTGCAGAACCTCCAGTTTTGGGGTTGGTGGCCACGGCAATACGGCCACCAAGGCCAAACCGCGCTGAGGCCGGGCGTTCCAGCCATGTGGGGGCCTGAGCAGGAGTAGTAGTCCTGTCCTCAGCGTGGGTGCCCTGAAGGGCGTGGACGGACACTCGGCCATCAAAGGACGACGCAGCAAAAATAGACGGAGCTGCTGGATGGAAACGAGCCTTGAACACCCAATTTTCGGCAAGGGGGTAGCAAGCAAGAGTTGCGTCGGCATCAACCAGAGGGTTCCAAAGCGAAGCGGAGTTATCACTACCACCAGTGAGCAATAGAGATGGGTCCCAGGAGCACCAGTCGGCTGTCAGAATACCGCCTGAGCTGCCCGCAGCACGCAAAATGCGCTTGGGGCGATTAGCTTGCCGAACATCCCAAACTAATACTACGGGCTCTCGGTCATCGGCCGAAACTGTTAACAGATGGCCCGGGTCAGTAGGGTGCCATTGAACGGCCGATACTGCTAGCGGGCGACCCTTTTCTAGTGCAGTAGAGATCGTCATTACACGTGTTTGTCTGCGCGTATCCCACAGCGTTGCAGCTCCGCGTGAACCAGCTGCAGCTAAAATACTGGCAGCACTATTATTCCAAGCAACAGCAGCCACGTCATCGCCGTCTCCCGCATTTACTTCCGCGACCCGCGCGGCCAGGTCGGCTACATCCCACACCGCAACCTGACCTCCACATGCTCCCGTCGCCAATCTGCCAGTGACTTTGCTAACTGCCGCGGATTTGATGGCTCCAGATGCCGTTCCCGTAGTGCCAGCCTCGAGGGTCTTTGCGTTCCAACTTTGCACAACGCCACTTTCGAGACCAGCTATTATAATATCACGCGTCGGGTGCCACACGATATCTGTGACAGGCGCGTCTGTCTCAGCTACAGCTACAGGCTCTGGCACGGTAGCGGAGGGGGAGAGAAGATCCAGTCGCCAAAGCTCCAGAGCAGTACGCGCGCTAAAATCGGCATCGATGGCTCCTGGAGCTGTGCCGGTGACGAGTGCTGGTTCCGCGGCACTAGGCGACCACGCGAACGTGGCCGTCCGCGGGATCTCATACAGCTTGGGCATCGACGTGGCGATTAGTCACCTTTTCGCCCGCTCTCAAGCTGTGTTCGCCCCCCTGTAGCCGGCAGTGAATGAGTGAAGTGGGAGTTGCTTACGTCAAAGACCATTGTTGTTCAGGCTGCGTAAGTGAGTCCTCGGGCTTGTGACAAGTATTACATAATTTACATGTTGCCGAGTAGATCTGCCATTTCTAAGAGGGAGGAGGGGCCATGCGGATAAGCAAGGTGCCTTGCGAGGACATATGTCATATTAGTAATACTATGTTGAGAGGTATGTAGGATGAAGGTTTATCAGATCTCCTAAACCTGAAAGCTTAAATCTATATTAGTACACTAGATCCTGGCACTATACCAGCTGTCAACGCCATCCTGAGAAACAGCGAAATACAAAAATATTCTTGGTAGCAAGACATTATATTTTTCCAAGCTCTGACCTGCCCCCATCGTTGCGCGCTCTACAGGCTGCAAAGTACCGCACAGTTAGATTATGCATTAATTACATTATAGCGCAAGATCGCATCCAACAGAAAAAAAGGGGACCATCAGATATTTGGAATCAAATATAGCGGCGGGAAGTTGTTCGCACCAATCATTTCTTGTAAACTTTTTWTTTTCTCTTGTTTTGGATTTTTTGCAAGGCTTCACGAGATTCTCTTAAAACGCGATTACTACCGAGGTTCATGAGAAACCGATGGATATTACGCTAAGCCTCTATCTCGATTCTAATATTATCTGGACCAGCGAACACCTTATTTACACGAACACAGATCATAGGTTTGATCAGGATTTTGCGGGCGCATTTATTTAAGAGAGCCTGGTATTGCAAGTAGAGAAGCAAACGGTGTCGAAAATAAAACCAACGCGATGAGGCGTGTGCACGCTGTCCGGCTAACTATGCTCATCATTATGACATCTACACTATGGTTTTATTGGCCCCGAAGTGTTCAAATAATTGATGATAACGACCTGGAGTATGTTTCCAGCCGCATATCTCAGGGCCTTCGTGACCATCCCGACATCTTGATCGCAAATATCGCGGAGCAACAATTTTCCTGGGAGCAGTGGCTTGATATCTCGTCAGTACCTACATCAACAGAATCGTTACAGGAACTTGATCCTAAGCTTTTCCCATATTTATCAAATCTCGCGACACCTGAGGATGCAGCATTCCCGATCGAACATATTACGTCCCAAGCCGAACATGCACTTTTAGCCATGATATATACTCGCTATTTCATGCCGGCACCTCGCCAAATTCTTAAAATCTCCAAACTGCGAACTTTGTACACAATTCTGGCGCTCCCAGGTCGTGCGCATCGTCAGTTCGGCCTCAGTCCAGGGTGTTACCCTGAACCCAGGTCGCCTAGAAATGAGAATGTATGGGAAACTCATGATCTTCCGGACGAAATGTTTATATGGGATCCAGATGCAGTGGTTATAGCTGAAGAGGCGTTGGCATCAAATTCTATAGCTCCTGAGCCAAACACCCATCAAGATATGGACGACTGTGCAGTGAATTCCAGTGATCAAGAGGGCCATGCTATTACTCTCCGCGAGGCACTGTCAGAGGTGAAACATTCCACGAAACATTTCCATGAGCCGAAACTAGGATATATGCTTGGAGATCACTACGACTGGCGCTTCTTTCGCCAAGTCGGTGATTTATCTACGCGTCAGGCAAACATTCGTCGAATTGCACAGACATGGAACCTGTTCACAAGAGAAGAGAATATTGTGACGTGGTATGCACATGGATCGCTAGTAGGATGGTTTTGGAATGGCCTGACTCTTCCATGGGATACTGATAACGACGTTCAAATGCCGATAATGGAAATGGATCGTCTAGCACGCGACTACAACGGGACTCTGGTGGTGGTAGATGACGGTGCCTATCTTGTGGATGTTGGTCCTTGGTACGTCGACCGCACAATAAAATCAAAGGAGTACAATATCATTGACGCGCGTTTTATTGACATATCCACAGGTCTTTACATAGATATCACAGCTCTTGCTCTGAACGTGACGAAAAAGGGGTACGTTAGCTGCAAGCAGCCTCACAATTATCGCATCTCGGATCTGTCGCCCTTAAGGGCCACGCTATTTGAGGGTACGCCGGCATTAGTTCCCAGAAATGTACGCTCAATACTTAGGAAAGAGTACAAATATTTTGAACGACCAACATATCTTTCCTGGACTTTCAATCATCTATTGAGACTATGGACCTCTGATGAACCGTGCGAGCAATACATCAATAAAATGGAGGTTGGGATTCCGTCAATGTGCCCCTTTTACGAGGAGATCCCTGACTGTGACTATGAATCTTGGGGAACATGCAACAGAGCAACAATGGAAGAGTATGAAGCCACAAGAGATTGGACGTCATGGCACGAGGTCGAACTAAAAGAAATCTCTGAGGGCAAACCAAAACCTCAGCGGTAATGGCGCTTATGCTCTTTTCGCGTGCGGACAGGAGAGATGCACCCCTTAGAACTGTACAATATAATCTTATATTTGAATCTTAGTGATTGAATTCAGTTTTACAGATATGGCCCACAAGCTCGAACGCTGGTTTTTGAGAGCCCTACGAGTATTGCAAACACCACAGGCATCTTTAAGAGTTTTTCTGGGCGGCAGCGAAAGATAGCACACGAATTTAGATTTGACGAAACCAACAAGAGGCAACGTTCTCCTATATTTATTTACAAATTGAAATCGGCCCATTTTTTCGCATAATAAGTCAATGCCGCCAAGCCCACAGCTGATAGTGCTATCGGCACGGGTGCTCGAAGACGGATGGCACGTGGCAATGAGCCAGCAGTTAATAAAGTTGAGGCAAGCAATGCTCCTTCGATTCCGTAGTCTTCGTTATAGCGCATCAGCCGTCCAGAGTAGCCGTAAAGGGCGCCAATACTTAAGCCAGCAACCAGTGACGGCACTGAACCACGACGAATGTAGCCGAGACCGCCGCCAAGGGTACAGATACCTGCGAGTGTGAATGCTGGGTGCTCCATCAGTGGGCTCAACAATTGTTTTTCTCATATTATCAATCCTTACGTCGCCACCGTATCCTGCTCCCCTTACCCACGTCTGGGGTACTCGTCAGCATGCATCTGCCAATTGTCAGCGTTTTTCTAAGGTTGCAAATAGAGTGACTCAGCGACGTAAATACTCAGGGTGCACGTGAGCCTTGTGACAAGCGCCCATTCCATTGCTGACAGATACCGCTAGACAGATGGCTGCAGGCGAGGGTGAGCCGCTGAGTTCGGAGCGGCCGCAGGACATTGGTGCCGCAGAGCTCATTCTTCAAGCGCACGAACTCATGAGGCAATATGCAGAAGACCGGCTGGCGTCTCCTCTTGCCGAGGGTGAAGTATCGGCTGTCTATCTCGACCGGTACATCTCCCTTGTTGCTCGCTTTCAGGGTTTAGTGTCCGATCAGGCAGCTCTAACTGACGCTTTGACCCTAGTTCGTTGTTTTGCAGCTTACCCACTCTTACCAGCAAACAGAACGGGACCTGGATGTGTTGTTCAGGTACTTGATTGGGTTGTCCATGCTGATCCAGGATGGGAGCCGGCACAGACTATGGCAGCTATCTCTTCAGGAATTAATTCGGCGACATTTTGGAAGTACTTGAGTGATTCAGTCGCTACTGGAAGATTCTCCGACGCAGTAGCAGCGTTAGAGCAGGCGTTCGAATCGGAGGACGAACCACTTCTTGAAGAACTGGCCGCTTTGCTTTCGTCGTATCCATTAGACACCGATAGCGAATTTGTATGGCGACAGTGGCACAAGGAAGCAATCAATTTGCACTCACAGGTAGAAGGCTTGACATCGCAATATCAGCCGTTTATTGAGAGGGTCACGGCAGCGCTAAGAGGGTCACAAGAGGCGGCAGTCGAGTTAGCTTCATCGTGGTACGCTGCCGTAGGTGCGCAGTATTTATTTGTAGACCCGTCACCCGACATGCTACCAACGCACTTTCTTCATGCCAGAAACGCATTCCCGCCGGATTTGACGTTAGATTGGGAAGAAGGCTGCGTCAATGTGTTCGAGGATCGTATTTTGATAGCGCTTGCACGGCTACAGCGCCTGGATTTAGGTGCTTCTGTAGTGATGGCTGAGTTCTGCCATCAGCGTGGTTTGTTGCACCAGTACGTTGGAAACGGAATCAGAGAGCAGCTGGCGCTGAAATTCGCCGAGCATTGCCTCAACAATAACGCTCTGGTAGGCGTCGGAATCGAGCTTCTTGCAAATATGGCGACTCCAGAAGCTAAACAATGCGCAGCCAATCTTCTTCCGCAACTCGTAGCCCGCGATCGCACACACGATGAAGCGGCGCAGGCGCTCGCACTACAGTTGGACATTCCTGACGTTGCTGCAGAGGTTTCCAGAACTTCTGCTCAGCGCGATGCCTCAGAGGGCCATTGGGTCACAGCGGTGGCAGCATATTACGCTGCAGGGGACTTCTTAGCCTGCCGGGAGGTCGCGTGGCGGTTTTTCGAGACTGTGATTCTTGAGCGGTCGCTTGCAACCACGGACTCGGAGTCCTCGTATATAGTCCGGGGCTTACCAGCTGACTCTGAGAGGCTCTCACCGGCAGTGCTTGACTGCCTTGCACCCGTTGGCGTCCTTGTTGGGTTACTAGATGGTACATCACCGGGAACGACCGCGTTGACCGATGTGGAAGAGCCGCTGGCGGCACTTTTAAGCTTCCCACAACCACCTGTTCGGGCCTGGCCGCTTCTTGTTGCGCTTGTAATTTCGCTGGGGTCTGAATTTTTAGTCGTCGGGCCTCGAGCGACAGTTCTACTTCTCACAGCACTAGATCGCTGGGATGAGAGCGATGCAGCAACAAAAGAAGAATCTGCTGTGCTTCTGCGTGATGCGCTTACACGCGATATTTGGCAACCTCTGCTTCAGCCTGAATATGACATCAATGATACAGTGTGGCTGCTTCGACGACGGTTAGCCACTGATGTATTCTAGACGATACTTAAAAGCAACTTAGCATCTTTAATATACTCGCTATTCTAATATTCGCCGAGAAACCTAGTCGAAACGCTCAGGTCTTTTGTTTCAGCCCGGGTCATCGGAGGAGAGCAGTCCGCGACCTTTCCACAATTCGCTCCTGTGACAAACTGTCTTCAGTTAAGCGATCAATATCAAATTCCTCAGACTTTTTTCCGGATCAAGCCTCGGAACATATCGAACGAGTTACCATCGGGCTGGAGCTCATAGCGCACATTGGTGGGGTTACCTGCTGCGTCCAGCGCTTCCACGAGTAACATACCTCCCTCAGGAGATATGCCACGAATGACAGCACGTGCATTCCCGTAGCGCTCAAGCGTGACGACGGCGTTATTGTGCAGCCACGAATCATAGTACCTCTGTTCAAAAGGTGTAAATCCGCGCGCACAAAATATGTGAAACATTTCGCCCAGCCTGATCAGGAATCGGGCTAACAGTGTCTCAATTGGAATTGGAGGCAGTCCACGCTTAGCACCTACGGAGTTGAGAGATGTCGTTGGATGCGGATTGCTCACATTAGTTCCTGAGCCAAATACCAGTACATACTCATTTGCAATCACATTGACGCTGACGATGACACCACCGATCTTTACGAACTCTGCTCCAGCCTGATCCTCAGGTCGCCGAATGTATAAGTCATTGGGCCACTTAATCCCTACGTCCAAAGCTCTGAAACCAGGGCCAAAGGAGTTTATTGTCTCCACCATTGCTAAAGTCACCAAGTACTGGATAAATACAAGAGAGTGCCTAAGCTCAGCCTGGCGTACTTTCAATACCCCAGACACAGCAAGGACCCCCGCAGGGTTAACCCATACGTTGCTTCCCCGACCGCGACCAGCTGTTTGTACGGTCCCCACAGCTACGGTTCCATGCGGCACAGCACTCAGGAATTTGGGGTTACGATCAAGTAGAGAAGAAGTAGAAGTCACCACTTCTCCATAGGCCAGCAAAGCACCGAGGCTGGGTAGCGTCGGCGTAGTGCTGACTGCTGAAAGCTCGCGGTAGTAGCGTTCGTGGTCAAAATAAGGGGTCTCCACCATTGAGGGAATTACGCCAGGTTCGTATATCTGAAGCAAGGTTCCGCCAGGAATGCTGAGAAGCTGCCCTGGTTTGCGAATTTCAAAGGCGTCTTCAGCATCATGCAGCGTAGCCGTCGCATCAAGCAATGGCTCTAGCGCGTTGGAAAGCTGCACCGTCGTAGGTTGCAGCGACTTTGTTGACGTTACGAGAATCGGTGATAGTACAAAGTCCTGTTGTGTCTCTGAAGGTTGGCCAGACGCAGAATCCGCAATCTGTGACTGCTCGGGGCTAGTGGGCAGCTTGAGACCTGCTCGGAGTAGCATGCAGCGAAGAACATCATATCGCTCGACGACACTTGATTGCAAAACGGCCCTTACATTCGAGGCCACGGGATCATCGTCCTCACCCTCTTCTGGGAGTGCTGGGGAATATTCTAAATGCATCCCTGTAAGTAGCGCCCGGCCCGAGCCAAACTTGCATAACACCGCTGCCACTTGGCAACCATCCTCAAGCTCCACCGGGTCCGCATATTCAGCCAGGACCTCTACGTCAGATCGTGGGGGAGAATCGAAGACACAGCCACCATTAAAGTACGTGGGAACGATCTTGTCACCAAATCTGACCGGTACCGCTCGAGTGCCCGACTCGGTTCCATAGCTGAAGCCATGAAATGCAGCACCACGAGCTACTCCGGGAAAGAATTTGAGGTCTCGAGGACCACTCACCTCTAGTGGTGTGCCTTTCTCGAACTCAAGACTATCAGCAGCAAAATAGGCGCCGGCGCATATTCCGAAGTAGATTCCTCCCGCACTGACGTATTCTCGAATTTTACGGATTCCCTCTCCTTTTAAGTCTCGACAATAGGGCAAGTCCCGACCACCAGGGATTACGAGCATGGCGGTAACGTCTGCCCAAGGTTCATCTAGCAGTTGCTTCGCCGTGACTGTTGATACTGCATACACCGGAGATAGTAACGCTCTCAGGACCTCTTTGGTTTGTTGAACACAGTGGACACTAGCTCCTGTATTGCTATAGATGAGCACGTTCATAATTGAAGATCAGCTGGCGTTGGCTGAGGGATAGGAGGGCAGTCGTGATGTCTCATCATGTCTCATTAAGCTCAGTGATCACTAGCCCAACAGCATAAAACGATGAGCGAGAATACTAGTACAAGCGATGAAGAGGACCCCTGGGACGTGCGTATAGAAAAAACGGGTTGTGCCGCCGAAAATGAGCGCCTGCAGCTTTGCCACGCCGACACCGGCGATTGGAGAGCGTGCCTTGCGGAGATGGCAGAGTTCAGGCGATGCTGGGCACAATTTCACAACGACGACCGCACTGCAACTGTCCAAGCCACTGAATCTAGTGGCAACGACCAGGATCTTCGAAGTCGAAAGCCCTGATTCTCTATATACGTCTCCAGACTTATTTTTAGCACCTGTTTACTCTCTGAGTCAGTTACCTACCTAACATCAGGCGGCCCATGAAACTCATCCTAGTGTTAGCGGCTGCCGCTGCAGCGCATAGAGGACTAGAGTATGCCTTCGAAGTTGGCGACGAACTAGCTGAGCGCGCAGACTCGTCGACCGAGTCTGAATCCTCGAGCATAAAGATCACCTTGACGGCAACTGAAACTCCTACGACACGAGATTCTTCTAGCCACTCGGAGTCTTCGAGTGCCTCGTCAACAGCAACAGGTGACTCAAGCGATGATTCTAGCAGTGGAAAAGAGACAAAGAAGTCTAGCTCTGCCACTTCGTCAGATCCCACAAGCTCCACCGACTCCGTCTCAGAGAAGAGCACTAGCAGCACTAGCTCAGGAAAGACTTCAATTAGTGTCAACCCAGCCGACCCTGCCGGTGCTGCAGTACTTGTGGAGCCTACCAGCACATCTTCTACTTACGTGAAGTCGGGCCAAAAGGTGACGTTCAAGTGGTCGTACACTAACCTAGTAAACACTCCGGACTACATCAACATAGAGGCTGTATGTTCGACTAATGGGCAAACCTACACGATTGCGCATCGACAGTCGCCGAAGCAGACCTCGGCTGTGTGGGATACTAAGAATGCTGCTGATAATTCAACCGGCGGCGTTCATCTGATCACAGCCGACTACGAGCTGCAGATCTACGATTCGAACAGCAGCGTCAGCGCTGTGGCATCTGCAGGGGCTCTGGGATCGTTAACGTATGCATTTGGCGTGTACATACCACAAAAATATGTCCCATGGCCCAAAAACGATAACTATGTGAACTCGGGTTTATCGCATCAGGGAGTCGTAGCCACGGTCCTGGGAGGCATTGTTGTTCTTTGTATCTCTCTCCTATGATAAATATTTATTTGCATTTAACTAAGACTTTCCGAACCTACTCACCAATCCCAGTCACGAAGAATTTAGGGCGACTGAACTGAGGGTCAAGAATGATGTTAGTCGTTAGGGTCATATAGGGCCCGCAGCAGGACAGCGTCTGTTCGTGCCAGGACTGTGTGCCCCCTGATAGTCATCCGACCTTCTTGAAGTTTCTGCCTACGTAGGGAAGCGAGAATAATGCCGGAATCAGACTCTTCTGCAACTCCTGATACTTCAGTTGCAAGCCCGCTTGCCAGCTCGACCACAAGTCGGCCTGCCATGCTGACTCAATGTAGGCGATGTGCGTATAAGAAGCTAATACTTCACTCTGGGGGAGCCAGTGAGCTACATTGTTGATACTCTTTAAAACCTTAAGTGGATGCGCGTTGAGCGTGTGCTGCTGGGAGGCTCGGTGGAATTGGATTTCTATCAGCGCGACGAAACTCGTCATCAGGAAGCTAACTGCTGCTATTTTGAGCTGATACCGAAGAAGTCTCAATGGCAAATTCGAGCTAGCACCCGGCTCACTTTTGCGCACGTTTTGTCTTCTGCATCTTTTTTTTTCCATATCTTCTATGTCTAGGCTCTTTCTCTGATGCTGTAGTTCACTCTATATGCTAGCCACTAAACTTATAAGGAGAGTACACATCTTAGCTACGTCAGCATGCTTCTGGCGCTTGTGACCGTGCCGGCTCTCAGCGTGTTGAGCGTTGCAATTCTTGCACGCTGGACGCGACTGAGACAGCTTCCACTGTATCTTACGGCTCCATTGGCACTATCAATACTGATTCCACTCTCTATTGTGGTCCTAGTGCCGGTCGATCTTGTTGGCAACGACGAAGCGCTTGCCAGTACTGCCCTGCTGCTCATGTGGCGCATTATTTACTGGCTTTCGTTCGTTCTTACCTGGGCTGTTCTCCCCGTGCTGCAACGATACGTAGAGAGTGGATACTATGATCCTTGGCAACGTCTAAGAGACGCACTGCAGTCAACGCTAAAATACCAGCTGATTGTTGCCGGAATTGGCATAGCTGGTCTGTTATACATGGGAATTTCAAGTGGGCTCTCTCCGGGGAATATAAAGGCTTTGGCAATAGCACTTAGCTACTCGTTCACGCTTGTTGTTACCATTTGGCTGCTTGGCCACGGTCTTGCGAATCTGCCTCGCGATGTGTGGCAGGACCAGCCGCATATCCGACTCAAGCAGCTGTACCGTAAGGCAGTTCCCACTTCGGATGTGGCTGCCGACGCGCAGGCCAATTATAATGATGTGGTGGCAAAAATCATGGCGCTGCAGCAAGTCAAAACTCAGCGGTTCGCGCCTTGGATAGACGACCTTGTGGACGACATCAGAAACCAAAATCTGCCCCTATCGCGCAGCTCGGCAAGTCGCGCGCAGCCCCGTGATCTTACTGAGCACAATCTCGCTGGTCTTGCTCGCCGGCTGTACCGAGAGAAGACGCGAGCTTTGCGATCGCGCGCGGAATGGGCCAAACTTGTGTCAGATGCCGCATTTTATGAGGACTTACAGAATGCTCAGGGTGGCCAGCTAGAATTCCGCCAACGGCGGCAATCACGGCTCGGGCTGAAGGGAGGCTACGTCTGGTACGTTGTCATCCGGCCTTGGTATATGCGCGGGTTGGGTGTCCTACTAGCAACACTTAGCGTTGTAATTGTGTGGTCAGAGCTTGTTTCTGGAACTCGACTATCGTTGGTCGATATTGCTATTCGGCGATCCAGTCCAGCACTCAGCCAGGTGCTTCTTGCAGCCGTCGTGCTCGCCTACATGTGCGCAGCCACTTTCCTGGCTCTTACTCACCTCCGCATTTTCAACCTGTATGCACTTGTCTACCGTCACACGGACCCCTCTAGTCTCGTATTCTATGCCATGTATGCATGCCGGCTTGCAGTTCCACTGAGCTACAACTTCCTTATTCTGAATAGCACGCAGAAGACGGTATTTCAGGAGTTTCTTGGGAAGTTCATTAATCTGACTCCGTTGGGAAAATACTTCAATGAGTTGATTCCGCGTCTTGTCGTGATTCCCATCGCATTTACACTGTTTAACCTATACGAGGTTATCAAGGACTACCTTGGTTTTGGCATTGCCGACTTTGATGACGACCACGAGCAGGGATTGCCGTCTGAGGCTGAGGGCCGAGAGCTGGTAAGACGCTCACTTCTCAATTCTACGGGGCCTGATGCATTTGACTTGCCACCTCCGGCGCCGGCGCCGGCAGCTCCACAGTCGACTCTTCTTGGCTCTCTCGGCAGCTGGTTCAGTTAACATTGAAGACTCTAGACTGTTTCTATATACAGTAAGACTTGAACAACGTGTAGCGAGCTCAGCGTGCTCCTTGATGAACACTGCTAACACTACTCCTCCTCGCTCTTCTCTATCTTGGGCTTCTTTATACCTTTGAGCATGTCCATGGCCTCTACTTTTCGAGCAGCAAGATTTTCGATGTGTGGCCGAGGATACCCCAATTTGTCGAACTCGTCACGAGGCAGTCGATTATATGGGTCAAATATTGCCTTTCCCTGGACATCTTTGAGCTCAGGCACCCATTTGCGGATGTAGTCCCCATCCGGATCACACTTCTCGCCCTGAAGCACAGGGTTAAACATAGTATAGTTTGGCTCCCAGCCGAACGAGTTGTTTGCGAGATCCCAATCCACCAGGTGGGAAGCAAACCACTGAGCTCCACGCCGGTAATCAAGCATTAATGTCATGCGAAGGTACGAGGCGACATTCATACGCAATCGATTATGCATGAAAGCCTCCGTATTAAGCTGCCGCATGCCGGCATCTACAAATGGCACACCAGTTGTTCCATCACACCACTTCTTCCACCCTTCCTCATCTTCAGCATACTCTGTGTTGGCTAACCTCAGGCTTTCAGGCAAGTTCATCGCGACGTGCGGAGAAACAAGAGCAAGCTTCTGCCGGTAAAAGTCACGGAATGCTAGTTCCCGCACCCAGGCAGCTACTCCAGATCCAGTTGCTGTGAGCGGTTGCCCGCCATTGGCCCTATCTCGAGCTTCTACTAGTGCCTCGCGGACACTGAGCATGCCCGTCGCAAAGTACGCTGAGAGTCTAGAGGAGTTATCTAGAGCTGGCGTTGATCTCTCGTCGCCGTATCGCGCGACCTTCTGTTTCAGAAACTCGCGTAGACGTTTCACAGCGCTATCATGCCCCGCTGGCCAGAGCTTCTCTAGCCCTGACTGTTCAGGTGGCTCGTACCCAAGCTTCTTGAGGCTAAGATCAAACTTTGGAAGGGATATTCCATCTTGTTCGTTTGCGAACGGTGGGTCGGCGAGCCGCAGGAGATCAGGCTCCCGTTTAAGTGTAGCTATCCACTCGATATGATAAGGAGTGAACACTTTAAGTGGAGTTTTAGATCGCGAGAGGATAGTTCCAGGAATAGCAGCTGTCTGGTCGTGAACAAGCTCGAGTTTGATATTATCTCGCCCCAATGAAGACTGTACAAGGAGGTCCCTTTGCAACTCATCGTACTCGTACTGCAAGTTCGCATATACGTGACTCGCGTTCTGGTCTCGTGCGAAGCTCACGATACTCGATGCGCGCTCTTTTGGTGTCTCGGCCACAATGGTGGTAAGGCCTATATTGTATTTGGTGGCCAAAGTATTGTGTAGTTCTTGTAGCCCACGAAGAATAAAATCGACGCGAGCGGATCCCACGCTATGTGCATGGAGCTCACCCGGACAAGCAGCGTAAATGGTAACCAACTTCTGACCATGCCTCTGTGCAAGTTCCGACGCGAGCCTTAGACTGCGATTGTCTTCAAGCCGTAGATCAGCATCGCGGAACCAGTGCACTACAGTCTTCACATTTTTCTCTGTTTTGAAGTCTCCGTCGTTATTTTTGCCAGAGTGTAATACAAGCCGTTGTAGAGGGGGCTCCGCATCGATATCGCGGGCCCTCGACAGAGATGGATGACGCCAGCCCCCCTGGCCTTGCGCGCGAGTCCTCTTTGGCATCGCTTTGTGTGAAAATTTTGTAAGATTAGCCGTTTTAGACAGATTGAGACTCTGAATTTCAAACTGCCACCGACTTTTACCTCTTTATAAGATCTTTACATGCTCACGGTAACTGCTTGCTCTATGTGCCGATCAGCCGCACGCACACACGTCGATCTCAATGGTAAGCGGCGAGCATTAGTATGCGGCTCAGGACAGCGCGGTGGGCACGGGAGAATGAAACATCACTGAGTGGAATTATGCTCTCTCAGAGAAATGGTTTACTGCATCTTATTCCTCCCGCTATTAACGATATCCCTAAATGGTCTTTACTTCCATAGCTTTAGGATCGGGCCTGCGACAGCAGCCGTAAGGGCAGCAATTTACCATCACTGACCATCCAAACGCCATTTCCATGTCAATCTCATCGCTGCTGCGCAATCAATTTCAGCGCGATTTTGTTCTGAGCGTTGAAGCAGCTTCAGAATGGGACGGCGACATGAGTCAAATACTGGCCGCGCTTCCTGAATCGACTTCCGAGGCTTGGGATCGCGGATGCCGCTCGCTGCCACCAAAGCGTAGCAGGACAAACAGTATAACTAATAAGTTGAAGGCCGCTGCATTCCGCCTATTATCAAATTAGAGTTTCTAGCTGGACGAAGAAGTAATATCGTTATATCAGATACATAAAGGCCGCTCTGTCCCGCATCATTGCAGCCAGGGACCTGCCCTTAAGGTAGGAGCATCACTTTAACTCTTTTTAAATAAGGAGACGCTCGAGTTTGTCCTTGAGTTGGTAGATCTGGTCCTTGATCTGCGACGCATCGTTGGACGTGACTGATGCTGCAACGACAGGGCGTGACACACCACAAGCACGACCCAGGGCAACTTTCGAAGGCACAAACACATACGGCACGTTCTTGTCTTCACACAGCAGCGGCAAATGTAGCACAATCTCGATTGGCTCTGCATCGGCGGCCATGACGATGAACTCAGAAATGCCCCTGTTCAGCGTTTTGGTGGCTTCATTAGCGCCCTTTTTGAGTTGGTGCAGGTTAGTAGCCTGCTGGACTACATCCAGAATTTGCTGCGTGGTGGCCGCATCAGACAGCGGGAATGCTCTTGCGTCCGCGCTCATTGTGTTTAAGGTATTAAGATGCTGAAAAATTTCGTGTGCGTAGTTGACGATATGCTTAACAGATATACTGTGACTAATCAGGTAGCTAATCAGCGTTGGTCAGCTGGTCATCGCTACTACAACCACCCATCACAGAGGACTCCGTCGCTGCTGTACTGGATTCCATCATGTCGTCCCTGACGTTTACGGATGCATGCCCTGTCTACTCACCTTTCTTCGGTGCGCTTGGCTGCACGGCGGCCATTGCGCTCACGTGCTTCGGCGCGTCATACGGTACAGCTAAGAGTGGCATTGCCATCTGTGCTGCCGGTGTTCAGCGCCCGGACTTGCTCATCCGACTAATTCTGCCGGTTATTATGGCCGGTGTATTGGCCATTTACGGCCTTGTCGTCAGCGTTCTCGTTAGCAACGGGCTTGAACAGAAGCAATCGCTTTACTCAGGTCTTATCCAGCTCGGCGCAGGTCTGTCTGTCGGCCTTGGAGGTCTTGCTGCCGGCTTTGCTATTGGTATTGTAGGAGATGCAGGAGTTCGCGGCACAGCGCAGCAGCCGAAGCTTTTCGTGGGCATGGTTCTCATCCTCATTTTTGCTGAAGTACTGGGTCTGTACGGCCTGATCGTTGCCCTTCTCCTGAACACTCGCGCGGGCACTGGACAGTGCTAAAGCCTTTGTAGAACATAGCTCTGTACTAGTTTGAGGGTTAACTAACTGACCTACTTACCGATTAAATTTACGAGCGCTAATTCTCTGGTGATTCCCCTAAACGAGTCCAAAAAGCCTAGTTTATATGCCACTCTTTCTCAACACTCACGTGCTTCAACATTACTCCCCTTCCTCCCAGCTCTCCTCTATTATCTAAGCGTGGGTATCCGGAGAGTGTGTGGCTTATCTAAGCAGCATGGAGGCTAGCGACGAAACGGCAGTGCTGGAGGATCAGCCGCTTCGCGAGCTGCCTGCAGAGGCAGTGGAGCAATTTCAAGGCAACCAAAAGCTACGCAAGCTCAGTCTGAAGAATAATATGTTAACGAGCCTACCTCCGATATTCGGAACCATCCCAAAGCTATACTACCTCAATCTTAGCGGTAACAGCTTCGAGGAACTACCTCTGACCGTATGCGAGTGCACGTCCCTTGAGATTCTTGACGTGAGTAACAATACCATTCGCCGGCTTCCTCGTCAATTGAGCCGCCTTGTAAACCTCAAGGTGCTTAGTATTTGCAACAACCAGTTGCGATACCTGAGCCCCGTGCTGGCCGATTTGCCATCACTTCTAGTTGTAGAGACAGAGGGGAATCCTCTAATCATGCCTCCCTCTGATTTTCCAGCCGCAGACGACGAGGATGGAGTCAGGAACCTCCAAGACTATCTCCGCCAGCATCGCACTGAGCTTTTGAATGCGGAAACACTACGAATTCCTGCCCGCAAGAATTCTCTAAGTATTCTTCCAGCATCAGAGGAAAACCATAGTACCTACAATACACTCCTAGGCGAACGAGCGCGAAGTGCCTCGGAAGGATGGCTGTCACTACGCCAAACAAAGAGAATGGGATTTGTGATGCAAAAGAATGCAACTGGAAGCTCTTACGTTGCCAATCTACATGCCCGTGTTCTAAGCCATGACTCTGCGATGCTCCCTGCAGCAGAAGACGGAGATCCCCTGAGTCCTCCCCCACCAGCGGCTGAGCCTAGCACTCCGCCAGCTCAACACCATGTACATACTCCTTCAGAATCACCTCCTTGCCAGCAGGTGTCTACGCTAGGGACACTTGCAGAGGAGCCGGAACCGGCCGGGCTGGCTGGAAATGGCGGCGCTGCTGCTGTACCTCCAAAGGCCCCAGTTGATCCTTTTACATCTGGTGTGCCAACAGTTTCTACAACCACACCGGTTACCACAGCAGCATCTACATCTGCATATTCAGTCGCATCTGCATCCAATTCCACTCCAATGTTTGCTGACCGCCGAAGAGCTGCCGTTGAGTCTGCTCAGGTAGCGGCTGTGGAGGCATTTGAGGATGTTGTCACAGCAATACAGCAGGTGCCGGCAATTTCAGAGGCTTACCCTCAGATTCGAACACTCATTCTTGACGTCCAAGCGCCAACCAAGTTGTCATTATCTGTGATTGCCGAAATCTGTGACGTCTTGTCTCGTCCTGAAATAACGGCTATTCTTGCGCAAGATCGCAGGCGAGCGCGCTCTATTGTTGGCGCGCTTGTACCGGCTTTTGCAGAACTGCACACAATTCATCGAATACTCGCCGAGCCCGCGCAGGGACTAGCTGGAGCCGAGTCCTGGCACGCTGCAGACGAGCAGCTGTACATCCAACTCGAGGAGGCCACTCGCGCTACGCAAGTAGTCGTTTCGTTGGTCAACGGAGCAGTAGCCCAGTCTGCCTCCGCTGCAGCCAACTTTGCTGAGGCGGGCAATCCTGGTCGAGACGAAGCTGGGCTCGCTGTTCAAGTGCGAGAACTAATGTCGACCTGTCTTGCAGGAACTGCCTCGGCGAGAAAAGTTCGCGTTCTCCTCGACCAGCGGCGGGAATTTGGCAATGTGGACCGCCGTCAATTTTGGGACGAGGTCAATACTTTTTTGAAGGCCGTGATCTTGATGCTAGGAACAATAAAAACGTCCATGTCGGTGATCTCGGGCCTAGTTGACGCCAATTTCGGTGCCGAGGTTTCAAATCTAGCACGTGTGGCCCGTGAAATACCACCCTTGCTTGAACAAAGCAGTTACAAGCTGTTATTGCCCTCCCAAGAATTTGCAGGAGTTTCCTCTGCATCGTCAGTAAACCCTGTCGCCATGGGAGCGTCTATGCCACCAACACCGCTCACAGCCACGCTGGGAGCAGCCGCATCAGTACTATCTCCTGCTCTAGGAAATACTGCAGTTTCACCATTTGTGCCTGACGAATAGGTCAGTTTGCTAGCTTAATGTCGTAGATGACGTGCGTACTCTTAATTTTGGTTTTTGACTTTTGACTTTTGACTTTTGACTTCTGACCTTTGACTTATTTTATTTTTGCTTTGATATTGACCTCAGCCAAATTTAGAGAACGGTATTCGAGACCATCTCTCATGATTATGAGGGACGCCCCTGACTGTTCATCTTGGACTCAGGCGATAATTATCGCTAAGCGCATGCGACGTTGGGCCTCGACGTGGTACTCGGTAGAGACCGCCGCCGGACGAGCACGCTTGTCGCTACTCAATGCTCCCGGGATTTTAGGCTACTCTTCGACACGTGGCATACGGCAGACAAATGAGGACCGCTACTTTGCCGGAGTTCTCCACATTCCATCCTTAGCTGATCCTTCGGTTGAGCGCCAGGTAATCGCCCTTGGGCTTTTTGACGGTCACGGTGGCGAGCAATGCGCCGACTTTTTACGCGATAAGCTGGCAGATTATGTAGAATCTGCGGATCTCGGTAGCGGAACCGCTATTGGGCAAGAGTACCGGGAGCGATACGGCGGCTACTGGCGACCATGGCAGTCAACACTTTTACGATATACTCGTAATTTATATCGGTCTCAGTACGATGATTTTGCAATCCGACTACCGTTGGCATTCCTCCGGGCCGACCTTGATGCTTGCCGGGAAGAAGGAAGCGGAGGAGTAGGAGATACCGGGAGTACCTGTACAGCAGCATATATATATAGTACAGTGCCCGGCTGCAACTGGTGGGAACCCGATGCCGTTGTTAATATCACTGTGGCACAAGTTGGAGACTCGCGCGCACTGCTCGTTGACAACTGCGGCAACGTCCGCGCATTGTCAACGGTACATCATCTGAACTCGCCTCTTGAAAGCGAGCGACTAAGGAAATATACTTCTGGAATTCAGACAAGATACAATGCACAAGTTGAAACCCTACCAGGCGGTCCACAGGTATACATGCAATTCGTGAATACACGTGCGTTTGGCGATGTCGTGGGCAAGCCTCAAGGAATTTCTGCTGAACCGGATCTTGCATATTATCAAGTTAGAGGTAGAGGTAAGTCTGGCCGCGAGTCTACTACTGGCTCTTCCTCAAGGCAATTACCTGGGCGAGAGGCGTTCTTGCTATTAATGACCGATGGCATCACTGATGTAGTCACTGATCAAGAAGCGGCAGACTTAGTAGTCCAGGCCGCAATGAGCGGTGGATCGCTTCGAGGAACGCCACGAGATGCTGCCGCTGAGCTCGTCTCCTATGCTGAAACGGTTGGCTCCAGTGACAACTGCACGTCCATGGTTCTTCGGCTGGGCGGATGGGGAGATTGGTCGGACTGGGTTGACCGGTCAGGGGCCAAGCGTGAGGCAAAGCTTAGAGATGGGCCCAGGAGGCGAACATAACGCTTCAAAATCAAGGACAAAAAGACAAGTTTATACGAAGGCCCTTTGAAGAAAATGGTACAAAAAAAGTATTGTCTAATGTTTATTGCATGTTGGGGGGCTTCAGAAAAGAGGAAAGAAAATAAATCAGAAGCTAAACAAAACTAAAAGGACCCAAAGAGCGCGTTTATATACAGTGCGCATTATTTCTTATTGTAGACATGCCGTATTCTTGTCGGGGCATAATCACCAAGCTTGCCGCCAACCATGTCTTCAGTAACCAAGAATTCATGGTAGGCACGGCCGTTGTGCACCTGAAATTTCACACCCACAAACGTCGGCAAAATCGTACACGCACGAGCATTCGTGCGTACGGGCGAGCCCTTAGCCTTGGCCTCCTTTATCGGCAGTGGTACAATAAATGGTACCTTCCATGATGAACGCCGCAGTACTGGCAACGATGCCCTCATTATGCAGTAGTGTTTGAAGGGACAGGAAGTACCGCTTAACAGTAGGTTGGCACCTAGAAAGGACCTGATTACAAAACTGAAAAATCGAGATGGCGGGCGAAGATGCGCCAGGGGCAGAGCCTCGCTACACGACAATTCTAGAGCGATTCCGCGCCACACGTGAAAGAATCGAACATCCTAAGCGGACAAAAAGGCGGCTATCAGAGTTAGAAGATGCGAACTCAGACTCGCATCCCGACGGCGATACTGTCGAGGCAGTCGCGGAAAAGCATGGCTTGGGGCCCCTCCCACAACCGGAAGTTGTACGCATAAAGCGGCATCGGTCTAAATTGGAATGGCCTGTGGAGCCTGAGATTGTGGATGGCTCTGTGACAAGGCCTTTCAGTGAGTTGGGTGTTTCAGATACTATGACCGCTCGTTTAGACGAGCTAGGCTTCAGCGAAGCCTTTGCTGTTCAGACTGCTATAATACCAGCACTGATAGCAGACTCAAGACGTCGAAGGCTCAATCCACGCGATCCACAGCGAGATACTCTGGTGCATGCGGTGACAGGCTCGGGAAAGACGCTGGCCTATTGTGTGCCTATTGTTGACGCTCTTCGTACGCGGGTCGTACCCCGCGTACGTGCTGTCATCCTTCTTCCTACACGTCCACTCGTTGCTCAGGTGTGGAGTACTTTGCTGTCTCTGTCTCGTGGCTTGGTTACAGTTGGGGCGCAGCTGAAATGTGTAGCTCTCAGGTCTGACCGATCTCTGGCCGCTGAGGCGTCTTTACTAGATGGCGCAGATATCGTAGTTGCTACTCCAGGAAGGTTGGTAGATCACATTGTGCTACGACCGTGTCTACTGCGGAACTTGCAGTGGTTAGTTGTGGATGAGGCCGATCGGTTGGTTGGGCAATCATTTCAAGATTGGACAGCCGTACTAGCAGAAGCAGTCCGATCAGACCTTCGTCCCGATCCATCTATTAAGATCGGGCCGCCTCAGAGGCTTGTATTCAGTGCTACTCTCCCTCGAGATCCTGGTCGCTTAGCAGCTTTACAGATCCGGCATTCACCGTGGCTGCCTCGGCTGTACGTTTTGGGCGGTGGTGCTGGAGACTCTGAGAGAGAGTTTATGCTCCCTGAGGGCCTTGATGAGCGGCTTATACGGGTCCCTGGCGGCCCACGGCTTAAGCCACTCGCGCTAGCTGCGGCACTGTTGGCACGTGGCAGTGGCCATGTGCCCCGCACACTTGTATTTGCTGGTAGCAACGAGTCTGCAGCACGTCTAGCAGCTCTCCTTCGTCATATCGCCAAGCTAACCTTTGCGGTAGATCTTTCTGTTGAAGCATGCGCAGGTGAGATGTCCGCGGGAGCGAGACGTCGTGCTTTGCGTAATTTTAGCGAGGGAACTACGCAGGTTCTGGTTTGTACAGATCTTGTTGCGCGTGGTATAGATGTATCTGGTATTGCTCTCATTGTGAACTATGATCTACCTGTAGGTACGCGAGAGTACGTTCATCGCGTTGGACGGACAGCGAGAGCAGGTGCAAGCGGCGAGGCATTGATTTTGACTACAGGGTCGGCGGAACGCAAGCATTTTTGGAAGCTGCAGAACGACATTCAGCGTACCTCTGAAATCAAGGTCGAAAATGCTGATATCTCCCGTGATGGCCCTGAATACGCTGCAGCTCTATCTGCGTTGGAAGAAGAAGTAACAGCCAAGTTATAGCTCAGTATTACGCCCTGACACTTGCTCTTGCAACATGTATGCATATAAGCCCTTCATATTAATCTGTAAATCTAGTTATGGTAATGCAAAGAAGAAATTTTATGACTCTGAATTATAGGTGCTATGCAAATGAAGGCCTGTGGTTAGCTCAGTCCCGAAAGATGGTATAACTTTAGGCTCATAGTCATCACCAAAGTAATAAAAGACTATCATCATCACTTACCGTTTGTTGCGAATCTGCAGGACTGATCGTTGTTGACATCGCCTAGGTTTTTCACTGGATTTTTCGCGTAATCGGTAATGATGTTCACTGGTGGTTCACATTAAGTAATCAGTAAATCACGAAATGGCGGACGAAGATAAACCGAAGCCGTTTGTGAGCAAACTCTGGGGGATGGTAACGGACCCTGCGAACCACGATTACATCCGCTGGATGCCCGGTGGGAAGTCTATCCAGGTTGTAGATCGCAGCGAGCTGGAGAAGAAGGTACTTCCTAAGTTCTTCAAACATGCTAGGTTCTCTAGCTTTGTGCGTCAATTGAACATGTATGGGTGGCATAAAGTACAGGATTACGGGACTTTAAGTGGGGGATCAGCTAGTGCACCAAACGATGAGCACTGGCAATTTGAGAACCCAGACTTTCAACAAGGTCGGGAGGACTTATTGGTCAACATAAAGCGTCACAAAGGCCCAACCACAGCTACCAATGGCGCGCTAGTCAAGCGAGAACACGGAAGTGAAGATGAAGACGACAGCGCACCCCCCGCTTCAGGGAATGAAGACCATCAGACATTGCAGCGCGTTCTCCGAGAGCTTGAGCAAATCCGAGCAAAGCAGCTGTCTATAGGCGAAGATCTCGGCCGCATGCGTCGCGAAAATGAAACTCTTTGGTCCGAATACTACCAAACGCGTGAACGGTATGATAAACATTCTCAAATGCTCGGCCGAATCCTCCGATTTCTTGCCGGCGTTTACGGCCAGCAGTTTGGCTCTGTGGCTCGTTCGTCACTGCCAGTAGTAACCGAGTCCCCTCCAGCCATCAGAGAGCTCCAAGAACTTCAGGAGCTTCACGACTCTGACTGCCCAGTGCCCACAAGTACCGCATCTGCTAGTCCGAATGCTGCCAAACCTGGGACAGCATTGGTTCCGCGACGACAGTCTGCAATTCCGCGAGTCAACAACCCCCTCGCATCGTTCCCTGCGGGTAATCAGATCGGCGAATCCCCTCTGATCCAGCCATTACTGTTATCAGAGACAGATACGGGAAAGCAGCTGGTACGCAGAGGAGTTAGCGCTGACGATGTAGACACTGCCGCTCAGTTATTCCCAGAACTCCAGGCCTTGGACACATACGCTCAGAACGGAAACCATCCACCCGTGACGCCTCTGTCACAAAGCGATCTCGACAATATTGCTCGTGAGCTAAACAATCAAGGTGACAACCTTCAGTCAATACACAACTGGCTTCTAAGTCAACAGCCGTCGTCGCTAAACTCGATACAGCCCGCGGCAGGAAACGGAGCCAATACTGACCGCAGCGATGAGGGCCTTCTCGATTTCAACGTAGATGACTTCCTTGTAGATACGCCTCCACCGTCGGTAGATGCTGTGGCTTCAGGAGCAGCAACAGACACAAACTCTGAGCGACTGCAGCCGGTAGTCTCACCAACGTTGACAGCAAACGACAGCGCGAGTGCCACTTCCACGACCTCACACGCGAACACGCCTTTAGATGAATCCTCGACGGCGCTGGCGCCGGCGTCGGAACCGGCAGAGAGTGACTCGCCGCAGCGTAAACGGGTCAAGCTGGCCTAACCCGAATCACTCTAGCTGCATAGAAGAGGTAGCCAGCCCAGTATAGCTTCAATAATAGTACCCTGCTAAGATCGTTTTTTATATTTTTTATTTTTTTTCTGATTCTCTTACCTGACAGCCTCGAGATCGGGTCCTGTAAGGTACGCTAAGATATATTCCGCTAAACCTCCATCAGTCTGAGAACTTCGCAGATACTGCTTACGCACATCGATCACCGTCGAGACAGAGTAAGCTCTATGCTGTCGTTTCTCAAGGGCTATTCGTCGGGCGTTCACGCACAATATAGCGTTCAGAGCCAGCCGGTCTTTTCCGTAGGGTGCTGGAGCGTTTATGACGCCAAAAGTCGCTCCACAAAGGAGCCGGTCTCAGTATTTGTCTGTGATCGACGCGCGCTAGCTGATACATTCGCTTCCAGGGGCATTCGATCGAAAAGCAGCGGCATAGTTGTAGAAGCGACTGAGCAGGCTATGCGAGAAGCACAGCAACTCACAAAAATGCGGCACCCGGCTCTTTTGCGTGTGGTGGCACCCCTCGAGAAAAGCAGTCGCACAATCCAGTTCGTCACTGAGCGCGTTACTGGCACACTCGGCCTGTTTCTGCGATCTTCATCCTCTGAGCTTGATGATCTGACCATTGTACGAGGTGCATCGCTAGTTGTTGAAGCGCTGCAGTTTCTCCATACGGAGTTGGGTCTCATCCACTTGAACGTGTCACCAGACTCGATTTTACTCGATGCTCATGGTGAGTGGAAGCTTGCTGGCCTCGGATTTGTGCAGCCGATGCCTGAGACTGAGCAGACTGGAACCTTCTTCTTACCGAACATTGATCCTCGCGCACCATCGTGGATGCAGGTGTCACTCGATTATACTGCCCCAGAAATCATTTTAGATCATACTCTGTCCGCAGCCGCGGATGTATGGTCACTTTCATGTGTTCTTTGGTCTGTTTATAATGGCGGACAATCGCCAATCAAAACTCGTAACAATGCCGACAGCCTCCGAGAAGAAATGAGAGGCTGGAGACAGAAGCTGGAATCAGGAGCTGCTTTACGCAAGCTGCCGGTATCTCTGAAACCATATATACCAGCACTTTTTGCACCGAAGCCCGAAGGTCGGATTGCGCTGTCGACACTATTAACTACAGACTATTTTGACAGCCCGCTGATAAAGGCGCTGCGAAAGCTTGATGAGTACGCGACCCTAGACTCCACGAAGAAGGTAAGCTTCTTGAAGCATCTGACCTCCACTTTGCTACCGCAATTTCCGAAGCAGATTCGCCGCGGTCGCATCCTCACTTTTGCTATCGCTCAGCTCCAGGGGCCTCGGGAGGAAGCAACAGGCGCTTTACTTGGTACTTTAGCCTTCCAGAGTGCGGCAGAAATGAGTCAAATTACATTTGGTGAGAGTGTACTTCCATTATTTTCATCCCTTGGAGATTGGCTACCGTTTCAAGAGGCATTGGCTCTCAATGTGGGTATTGTCGTTAAGAACACTAGGCCAAAGGAATTCACGTCTACAGTTGCTCCGGTCATAGTCGGCAGCCTCAAGATCAACCCAGCAAGCAACTCAGGTGCTGCGGCGGCGGCACCAGTCCAGGTGAGCCTTCTCAAGGAGACTGTAACATTTATTCCTGCATTTAACGATGTGGAGTCCAAGCTCTTCCCTGCCGTCGTAGACCTGTTTGCTGGAACCCCTTCTAAAGCTGTCAAGATTGCCTGCATTAACAGTTGTCGCGAAATGATGGACAAGCTGTCTAAAACCGTTCTCGTGGACAGGCTGGTACCAACGTTGCAGGCAATGAAGACCCGTGATGCGGCCGTGGTAATTGCTGTTTCACATCTTTGGGCATCGATGGCCTCTCGTCTTGACCTCGATCGTGTTGCTGAAGCAACTCTACCACACATGCTACTATTATCGATGGCACCAGAATTGACTGAGTCTCAGTACCACGGTGTTATGAAAACTATACGCTCAATCCTGGACACATTAGAAAAGGACCGCGCTAAGGAGCTACATCACAACGTAGAGCAGGAAGAGGAAGATTGGTTCACGTCTGAGCCGCAGACAGCTATCAGCAGCGATGCACCCGTTGTATCATCTTCTTCTGGGTCACAACAACAATCTGAGTCTTCTCCAGGGAAAAAGGCTGCTCCAAGTACGCTAATGTCCCCTACCAATCCAAAGCAGGCATCCATATCTCTGACTTCCACGAAGTCGATGACGCCGGTATCGCTGGCTTTACCGACCCCTACTCCTGCTCCTGCCCAACCTCACAGTCAAACGTTGCAACCACTGCGGCCCCTGCAACCGCTACAGCCGCATTCAACACTTCAACCACAACGCGCAACATCACAAGTACAGACACTGAAGCCTGTGGTACTCAACCGTGCAGGCCAGCAACGGCCATCACAACCCGCCGCGACAATGCAGCCTCTAGCGCCTCAGTCACATACCCCGCAATCTCCGGCGTCACCATCATCCTTGCCTCAATTTGAGAGTTTAATCTAGAGATATATATCAGAAATAATAGTCTGCATGCCAAACAAAACACAGATTTGGCCCGTCGTGCTGTGTGGATTATCTGCAATTACTATCACGACGGAACAGAGACACACACGGCGGTTGAAAAGCGAGGTATAACCTGGGCTAGTCAACCTTCATTCCCGCATATATTTGCGACGATCATATAATTAACGTCAAAGAGCGTCATAAATTGGGTCGTAAATACAAATAAATCCACTGCCCACAGAAAAAACCAAGCTACCGAAGAGTTACTGCAAAGGGTGAAAACTCGGTCTCTGTTGCAGGATACAGAGTGTCAACTGTGATTCACGCAAACAAGTGACCCAATATTGCCTGTGTGGTCCTTAGGGCTTCGTATCGTACCTCAGCGTCGCTGCTGGTCATCATTTGCATGAGGCGGACCTTAGCACCGGCCTTAGTGACTACTGGAACGGCATCTGGCGCCACGTCTACAATACGACCAACATCATACGCGGCCACAGCTTGGGTGACCGGATCATCACTTGATAACAGTCCCAGAAGAATGTGCAGAGTGCTCCAATGCTCTTTGCGAAATTCATCAATATTAGCTCGCCAAAATACTGTATTACGGTGAGGAGGACTCCATCGTAGATGCCGTGCATCTAATTCGGTACGATACTCTTCAAATGTAGTCATTTTTTCGTAGACTTCCTGCAGATTATCTCTCAGGAACACCACATCCTCGCGGAGCTCGTCATCGGCCCACTTACGCTCAGATAGCGACTTGGATATCTTCAGCCCATGCTCGGCAATTAATAGGGGAATCGCAGAAGAAGGTGCCAAGCGCAGAAGATTGGTTAGAATCGCGATCGCAACCCGCACGATCTTTTCCTTTACTGCAGTACGAGCTACCTCAAGCAATGGTGCAACCACGTTGACGCCGTCAACAGAAGCCAGAGCTTTTGCAACTGATGAGTTAAAGGAAGCGAGCCAAAAGCAGAGCAAGGCTGAATACTGTACTTGTAGAGAAGGCGGGTGCTCTGTTGCTAAGTCCAACAAAGACCCAGCCATCGACGATCCTTGAGTTTCCCACCACAGCAAACGATATTCTCGTTCTTGTAGTAAATGTGCTAATATCTGCACTGCACCGTCCTGAATCGCTCCCGCTTCTGAGCTTGTCTTGTCGCTGAGTTTAGAGCAGACAGCAGCAAGTACTCGCTCAACAAATGGGCGGGGCGCTATCTCCTGAGTAGCCAATGTAGCACAAGCACGTAGCACTAGAAGACACGAGGCGTCGTCTTTAGTGCGTCCTAGGAGGGTTTCGAGCACAGTCCACAGATTACTCTCTTTGAGAAGTGCAAGACGGAAAGGTTTGCTATTCTGTACCATATCACCAACAAAGAGGGTCCAGTATTTGACAAGATCCTCTCGGCTAACTTCACTCAGCAGCTTGACTACCAAAGAAGCATATACCTCGGGCTTGTTATCTACGGCCTCGATGCGTTGCTGCGAGCCGAGATTCTCCAGAGCCTTGAACGGAGTCACATCAGCCTGAGCTACCAAGTTTGCTCGAACATATCCGTCCCATGGAATGGGTCGCACCCGAATTGCCGTAGCCGTATCTTCCAGCAGCTGGTTCCGAATCGGCATATTCTTGGCCAACTGTGATTGTACCGGGGTCTGAACTGGGAGCTTACGGCGTGCTGAGATAAGCGAGTCACCCATTCTCAGCGCGGCGGGTGGGTTGTCCAGCAGAGCCGGTGTATTGTGTGGTAAGGAGAGGCGGTCGGGAAAAAAGCTTACGCAGAGTGATTACCCATTACGTGGAATCTTAGATGCTAATTGCGTGTTACTACTGGTCCGCTGCGCCCCGAGGCTATTTTGAGAAATTTTAGGACTAGACAAAGGGTGAGGGTTAGTGTGCGATAGACTCACCCTGTAGTGCCTCATGAGCCATCGTACACTCTTCAAGGCTGTAGCTAAGACCACATAATCTGCTATGCATGCCTAATTTATGAGTTTGGTCTTCCCCACCCAAATTCCTCTCATGAGTGAGGCAGAGCGTTGGGAGGACGGTAGACTGCATGCACGCTGCACCTGACCCATAGCAGTAAGCCTGATCATCTGTGGGTAAAAGTTAGCTTAGTCAAAAGAAAGTGTCGCCTGGCGGCAGGTAGAAATTTAGCTGGTTTGAACTCAATCTTAGCCTTGGGGGCTAAGAAAATGACACCAACGAAAGAGATGGAGGTAGGTGAAGCTCTAGGCCCAGTCTCCGGTGATGAGCGCTCTGTAAAGAATGAGGAAAATATGGAGACGGCCGAGCTCTCCAGTAACGAGGATGAGGCCCCACCGCCCGCTCCTCTTAATGCGAAGGACAATATATCTGCAAAGGGCTCCGATATGCCAGATGAGGACACTCGGGCAGCTCGTAGAATGCGACGCGTCCATTCACGAACGGGTACTACCGACCCAGAGCGAGCCGAGGTAGTTCCCGCTGAAGGAGATCATCCAGGCTCGAAGGAGAAAAAACACTTGGCATCCACATCAAATAGTCGACGAGAGTCGTCTGAATCTATCGATGACGATAATTCTGATAAGCAGACGCGGCAAGAACATCTAGATGGCGACAAGAGAGCAATTGCCCTCCATGCCTTAACACCAACAATCACTCGTCAGCTTCCCAGCGAACTGCTCCAGAACTCCCGTGATATAGAATTTCAGCAACGCCAACTGATTTTGGCAATGAACTCGGAGTCTGAACATCGAGCAATTCAACTTTTGGGAGGCCGCCAAGCTTCAGGTCCGCAGTCCCAGCCGCCAAGAGTTTCCCGCGAAGGATCTGCACGTACAGGGTCACAATCGCCACAGCATTCAGCTCACCCATCTAACCAGCCACAGCCCCATCACACCTCACAGCCTCCTCAGGCAGTTCATATATATCCGAACCCACAGCAACAGTATCCCCCTGCCCCGTCTGATAATCATCAGCATGGTCCAGGGCCAGGGCCAGGGCCAGGGCCAGGGCCAATGCCACAGGTGTCCTTCCCACAGGGTGCTGGGCCGCCTATAGCAGTTCAGCCCGGATATCCGCAAGGAATTCCTCCTCCGCCAGGGATGGTTCCTTCCGCCACATACAATGACATGATGCACACTGGTCATTTCCGGCCGGAGTTCCTACCTTCTGGCCAGTACCCTCACAGTATGACTCCGCAGTGGGCAAATCAAGGAACAATGGCTGGTCCTCCCGGGCGACAAGGCGTGGCAACTCCTACAGGTTACCCATCTTACATTATTGGTATGGCCCCCCAACAGGCGCCAGGGATGCAGACACAGCAGCAGCAGCAGCATCTTCACACGTCTCAGTCGAGATCTCCTGCGCAGCTGTCTCCAAAACAATATCAGCAAATGCTGCAAGTTACCTCGGGCCATGATCAGCGGCATATGCCACAACAACAAGCAGTACAACAGTACCCCCAACAATTCCAGCATACTTTTCCCCAGTCCAATATTGTACAACAGGATTCAGGTTTAGAACAACAGTCCCAACTTCTAGCCCAAGCTTCAGGGCCTCATGCATCTGCTCTATTGTCTGTACAAGGTATTGTTCCCGGCATCCAAGGACCAAATACTGGAGGACCCTCTCAGCCCCGGCCCCTCAAGTTCATCAACCCAATGACACCTCAGGAGCCGCGTCGCTCTCAAGAACTTGCGTCAGTAGAAATTCGTCCGGGTCCCCCTGCCCCTCACATTGGCGTTCCGGGCCCCCCAAACTCAACGCAACGAGTTCAGGTTTCTGCGGGACAGGCGCCAGTGCCTCAGCCCTCAGTGCCTCGACAGGGCTCAGTTCCATCTGAAGGCGCGGGAGATGCGGAAGGGCAGCAGCAGTTAGCAGCTCACCCTGGCCAAGGTCAGGCGTCGACTACTGAATATCGTGCGAAGCGTGGTAGGCCCTCAAATCTTGATATGGAAGCGCTTCGGGTCGAAAGGCAGTTCTCTGGCCCTTACTCTGCCAACCCTCTCTTAGGCAAGCGTTCACGCTCTGGATCGAGAGAGCAATCTGAGAAAGGAGATGAAGACGAAAACGAGCATCCGAAACAGCTCCCGCGTATAGCCAGCATTACAACGGCACCATTCACACCAGCGACGCCTTCTGCGCCAGTTCCGCCAGTCACCGAACTGACAGCGGCATCAGCGTCAGCATCCGCGTCAGCACGTGTTCCACCTGCAGATACTGGTCGACATGATTCAAATGCGTCTGGAGTTTCTGCGGCTGCTACGTCTTCCAACACCAGAGCTGGAGCTGACCTCGTTGCTAGACCACTTAGCCGTACAGAGATTGCATCAATGTCTGTGGAAGAGAAAAAAGCACGGTTTCTACGGCTGTGCGCAGACGCTTTTGATGTACTCTATCAGACTTAAAAAAAAAAAGTTATGTTCGCTCTGGTTTTCACTACACATAGTGGAATACCTATATGCTAGGGAGTTTGGGGCGATGTGGTAATAGCGTGTGTATCACATGTAACTGTGGATCCTAGGTATGTATTATTAAGCTGGCCATGCGCCCGTTTGTGGGGACGACAAACTTAGTCGTGCGTATATTCCTCGCTATATTGGATTTGGTAGTAGATGTTTGGTCCTTTTGGTACTCCCGTGCGGTCGGTTGGCTGTATAGCAAGGACGAGCGACGCACGTTACATGAACAATTGAGCTCTGCTACATCTGTTGAGGAATGGCAGAGCATTGCATTAAGGCTGGACGCCCTTGAAGGAAACGATCTCTGGCGCCAGAATCCGGTGAGTAGTTATTACGACTATGCCCTTATTGCACAGCGATTTCGGCAACTGATTACAGCGCGACGCGCTCTCAGCCCAGCCTCAGGCTCGGATCCTAGTGCGGCCATAGTGGAACTTGCCGAATTGCTACGTAGCGGAATGTTGCGTAACCTAGGATCGTTGGGATCACCATCTCTGTATAGCCACGCTTATGGGGGGACGAAGCTTTTGATCGAGGATTACATTGGTGAAGTCATCAGCTGCCTTGAAGATTTGGCTGACCCACCGCAAGCCCAAGATGCAAGCGAATTGTTGACTCGACGAATGTTTTTCCGAGATTCCCGTCAAACTATGGGCTCTACAGCACTGATTTTACATGGTGGGTCTCTATTTGGCATCTGCCATATAGGTGTGGCTAAGGCTCTGCTTGAGGCTGAACTGCTACCCCACGTGGTAGCTGGCTCTACGATCGGTGCCATAGCCGCTGCTCTAATTGGGAGCACACCGACGTCTCAACTGGCTGAAGTGATTGCAGAAATACCGGATGAACTCCCCAAGCTGTGGTCTTTGGCAGACTCGCAGATATACGCGAATTCGGCGAGTATAGTTGAAGGAATAATACGATCTCGAGTCCCACCCGAAATTGTATTATTTGAGAGATGGGTTTCGCGTAGACTGGGAAACATGACATTTGAAGAGGCCTACCAGGTCAGTGGCAACTGCATACTAAATATTTTAGTCCTGGCATCTTCCGGTCAGAAGAACGAAAAGGCCACTGTTTACAATTACCTTTCAATGCCCAAGGTTGTTATAAAAACAGCCATGAGAGCTTCAATAGGCTCAGACGTTTTACCTGGTCTTGAAAATATTCAACTTTTGGCTAAGGATCACCTAGGACGTATTGTTCCGTACCGGCACAACCCCCCAGTGCGCAAATTCCTACCTGCAAATATTGCTGCATCGTCCAGAACCCGCGACTCACCGTACAATCGCTTGGCTGAACAGTTCAACGTGAACAATTTTGTTATATCTGTGTCTCGGCCATATATTGCTCCCCTTCTTCTCTCTGAGTTCCAAAATCGTGGGCATCGGCGCATCTGGCAGCGAATGCTAAGCCTGGTGCGGTTCAGCTCACAATACCGTATGGGGCAACTCGCCGAGTGGGGACTACTACCTCGCATCGTACGGAAATTGTTCTTTGATGAGATCATCTCCGGAGCCCACCAAGTAAACGTCGTTCCCGAGTCCGAAAGCCTTATAAGCGACGTGCTACTTGTTCTTGACTCCCATAACATTCGGGACAAGGTTGCGCATTGGATCGAGATTGGCGAGCGGGGCTTATGGCCTCAAGAAGCAATCATATGGGTTCGGACGGCTATTGAGTACTCACTCGATGTGCTCTATGAGAATATCCTGGAGGGCAACCAGACAACGTAAAACAGACCGTCGTCCACAATCCGGGTCAATTGGACGATTTAAATTTGTAAATTATGTAGAGCTGCATGTATAATAGCACATTACAATTATATATTTAGCATTCAATGTATGGGCTCGTGCGGCCCTTGCCCGTCAGCATACACCAGCGCATATTGGTCATCCGGGGGAACTAAAGTGTTAAGCTCTTTGTTAAACTGGTCGCATAGCCCCGGTTGCTATCGTTCACAATGAAATTCACCAGCTTACTTCTGACTGCCCAGTGCGTTCTAGCTGTAGATCGTCTGCAGATTGGTATACTGCGAAAGGTGCCAGACTGCCAGATAAAAGCGCGGCCAGGAGACGCTGTCCATGTTGACTATGTCGGCACTCTCGAAGATGGAACCGAGTTTGATAACTCTTACAAACGCGGCAGACCTATTCCATTCACTTTGGGCTCCGGCCAGGTCATTAGCGGTTGGGATCAGGGTGTAACTGGCATGTGCCTTGGCGAAAAGCGCAAGCTCACCATTCCTCCTCATTTGGCATACGGTGACTCGGGCGCAGGCCCAATCCCGCCTGACTCCACTCTTGTCTTCACGGTGGAACTCGTTGGGCTCAACAGCGAGATGCTTCCGAAAAAGGAGGACAGCGAAAAGGAAGATCTTTAGACTGGTCTTTGGGCCAGGCTAAGCCATAGCTATGGTAACGATTCACATACGTTTGTAGGGTTTTTTACAGTAGTTAATGGCTGCTTTACTCTTAGATCCAACTGTACTGAGGTGAATCCCAGTGCTTTTGTACTGTAAGGCTCCACTGGATACCTATGGCGTGTATGCTTATGGGCTGTTGATGTCTCGAAATATATAATCACTTGGCTATGTAGGCTAGGTTGGTTATTCATAACGAAAATGCTGGTGAGCGACTTCATAACTGGAAATCGACAAGTTCAGCTCAGCGCTTCTCCTAGGGAAGGATCCCCTCTAGTGATTTTGGACTCGAGTTTCAACCCTCCTACCTGGGCTCACGTGATATTAGCACGGCATGGTATCGACATGTTTCCGCACGGTACAATAGCCTTGATGCTTGCCACTGGCAACGCAGACAAACCAGCTGCATCACCGCAAAATTTGCAATTCCGCCTTGATATGATGAAACGAGTTGCAGACACGGAGTTGCATCAATGGCCCGTTATACTCGGTCTTACTAGCGAGCCTCAGTTTCTGGCTAAGGCGGAAGCGCTAAAGCTGGCGCTTCCTTCGAATCGGCTCATATTTGCTATGGGTTTTGACACGTTGTTGCGATTATTACAGCCACAATACTATGATGTTCCTGTTGATTCAGTATTATCTAAATTGTTTGCAATCTCAGAAATTCTGGTACTCACACGCGAGCCCGACGAAGTATCGAGGACGCCGCAAAGTATGAAGTCTGCAACTTCACAGAGAGCTATAATCGAATCAGAACTTGGCGCGTACTTATCTAAAGTTCATATGGTAGAAGCCAGTGAAGACACTAACGAGGTTAGCTCATCCAGAGCCCGGACCTCAGAGAAAGCGATTCGCAGACTCACTCCTCCAGCGGTGGCAGACTACGCCATTGAGAGAAGTCTCTACAGCTTCATGCATTAAATCTTACTACATCTAGTAATTACAGGCAAATTTGACAAGAATTTTACAGAATTGAGAAGAGCAGCATTGCCAGAGTGCTGGCAATTCCTGTGCTAGCAGTTGCTGCACCATTCTTACTCTTCGATGATGACGAAGAAGACGACGAAGAGCCGGAAGCGGAACCGCTTGAGGTGGCCGTGGCCGATGCCTTTGACGAGCCCGAGGCGGAGTCAGTCGAGGCTGATGAAGTCGCACTCAATGAGTACGACTTTGACACAGATTTACCTGCGCACACATACTTGTCGCCGTGGAAATCACCTGCGGAGTGAGCCTTGTCAAAGCTAGAGCAATTGAAAGTATTGGTGCTATTGATAACAACACCTCCGGAAACCTCTTCGAGGGATGGAAGAGCAGCCTGCGAGAAGTTTCCGTAGAAGCTGATAGCACCTCCAACTTTCTCCAACTTGGGGAAGCCTAGAATGTGCAACAAGTTGGTGTTGTTAGCAATCTGGAAGCCGCCTCCAAGACTCGACAAACCGTTAAAGCTGGCATTAGAAAGGTTGCTGTTAGCGACAATAGCGAGAGATGCACCAATCTCAGTCACATTGTCGAGCTGAAGGCCAGGTAGAGAGTTGTTGATGAAGCCGATTGACTGATTAACCTTCTCCAGCGACGGGAGAGAGACCGATGAGCAGAACTGGAAGGTCGCATTGTTGGCCCACTTGAGGTAAGGGAGCGAAACGTTTACTTTGTTTGAGTTGAACGAGATATCCAAAGAGTCGGTGACGCTAGTAACACCACTAAGAATAACATCAATGTACTTGTTGTTGTTGATGTTGAAAACATCGACCTGGCTTAGGTTGAGTCCGTCCAGGCTCTGCAGCGACGTATCGCTAATTATAACGCTGTCTGAGTTCTGGATACCAGCGTTGAACTGGAGCTCTTCGAGAGCTGGAGCAGTTTGCAGATACAGGGATGAAACGTCAGTGAGCTGTGGGAAGCTCAGAGTGTTAAGCTGAGTGAGTTGTGTCAGGTTCAACGTACCGTTGATTGACTGAAGCGTGGGCGCGCTAAAGCTGGTGAGCGTGCTCAAGTTGAAGATAACAATATCACCACCAACCGACTCGACGCCGTTCAGCGTGAGCACGGCGGGCTCGCCGGTAACGACGATATCACCCGAGAACTGTGAGCATGACGAAATGCCGTCAAGGTCAGACTGCGAAGTAACATTTAGACTTTTTGAGCTACAGTCTGTGGATGCCAGGGCGGCACCCAAAAGCGAACCCAGTACCGTCGCACGAAGAACAGCCATGGTTGAGATATGAGGAGGAAGTCCACGAAATGGGGGTTTTTTTGTCTTAAAAATGTGGCTGGGTGGAGAACAAACAATCGCGGGTTTTAGTCTCATTTTATGTCAGCGCGTTCAGCCACGCGGGAGCATGATGCATGACGGCTGACATTCAGGCGCAGTGTTGGCTGGCTTTCCTATTATGATTTATCAAGAAGTTAAAAAAGGCTAGCCTCTCTATTTTCTAAAGTTAAAGCGCGACGACACGTTGAACAGTTGAAGGAGCATAGTACGGCATGCTTACCCACAGACATCCGTGCCGCGTGGATCACTGTCACTTATATAATACATGATTTGCCGTTCTCTGCCCTGTGCGTTCCGCTCAGGTTATGGAACGTCGGATTTAAAACAAGGGAAAATAGATGGCGCCGAAGCTAGCCATCCTAGACTCACGCGTATCAAGTGGGAAATACCTTTCCCGTTGCAGCGTTTGGTCAAGGGGGTGGCAGGGGCAACGCGCCACTTACAGCCTCCTTGACCCATTTACTAAAAATAGCGTCCGCTTAGATATCTTGTTGATATTTCATGCCCCCTTACATGACCCTTATTTAACATATGTAATCAGAATTTACACCTCAAGTCGGACTTGAGTCTGTAACGTGCAGATAATTATTTACTGGCAGATCATCGAGCTCATAGTGTAATAATACTCTCATTCGTTCAGTAGCCCGCTTCCCACCGTTGTGCGGAATAGTTTTGAAACAGTGCTACAATGTTCTCATTGCCCTTGAGCTCGGGGCATTTTAGCTTCCTCTTCTAAAAATATCCACAGCAAAGAAGATGTGGAATGCATGGCTCGCGTTGTTTACCATTGAAATCAATTGCTTTAAGTCTAGCTTCAGACTAAAAAAACGAACCGACAAGTTTGAACGATGTGCAACGCTGAGAAATAAATAAAAGAATATTAGGTTTAGGCCCGCGCGGCTCGAACTCGTAGAAAGTTCAATGCGTGAGGTAATACACCAGCTGGAATCTCGGCCGGTAGCATAGCTCCATTAACATACAGTACTTCGGCAACCGGAAAAGTTGTGGCCTCAGGTGGTGAGTGACGCAAAGCACATACTAAAAGAGATTCTCCATTGGACTCAGCGTCAGGGTTGGCGTATGCGGCCAATGCCGCAAGGACGCCAATAACACTTTGGTCAATGACAGCACGAGACAATGCCAAAGCAGGCTCCGCGGTTCGGAACATCCACTGCTTTGCCAAATATTTGCTTGTCGCAAATTTGAGACGCTCTTCAGATGAAGCTGCGTGTGCAAGAAGTTTCTGCGAAGATGGTAAACGTGCCTCCCAAACTTCGTGATTGATTAAATCATTTGACACTGTCGAAAGTGCAGCCAGCAGGTCTGGAGAAATACTATCGAGAGTAAGTGAGCGGATTTTGGAGATATGCGATCCTAATGATCGATGTGCCCCAGAACACTCGATGCATAAGATTACTAGCAAATTGATGGAAACCCACTCAACATTTTGCGAGCCTCCGCAATCGGCACATCTACGATTAGAAGGATGTTGGGCTTGCAGCTGGGTGACGATGTCCGCGAGTCCTGCAGCTCTGGGTGGAGAAGATGCCATCAGCGCACCCGCAGATGCCGATTGTGACCCTGAAACAGGAATCACGATTCCCGGTCCTAATACAGCTCCAGCAGAAATTGCCGCGGCTGAGGTTTGACCTGGTACATGATGAGATAAATGAGTGTGAATTGGCGGAATTCTCGGACGGTGGTCCTTGAATGAGAGCTTCCGGGTTAGCGCTTCAAGCTTTGTATCGCCTCCTTGACGCTTGTTGACGTGAATATTACCTTCAGACGGAAGAGGAGGACTCCCACTTTTTTCCAAAGTTGTGACAATGCCTCTATTAATAGATTGAATCCACGCCCGCATGTCGTCCTCAGATTGCGCCTGATATATCCGTCGATAACTAGGCGTCACTACTTCAAAGCAGAACTTCCGATCAGAAGACTTTGCCTCGCGAACGCTTGCAACGAGCAGATTTATAGGGTCTGAATGTAAGTCGCCGCCCTGGCGCCAGTTGGTGTACTCAGAGAGCATTCCACTGCTCTGAACTACCCAAAACTTATGCCACTTCGTATTAGGGATATCCTGAGGTCGGCTCAATGCCCAGAGCAGCCCTTCCTTGTATGCCTCAGGGCTTGTAAATTCTGGGAGAGGAGATGCAAAAAATCCGGCTGAGCTTGGTGGTGGCATTACTGATCTTTCGAGAGTTCGTCGGCGCGTTTCTCTGTCCGTGCGGTGGTTTTCCCAATCCTTAGCGGCTTCCTTAAGATCTTCCACTATCGCGTCGATATCAGGGCGCACGCGCTGGGTCAGCTCTGAACCCAGGGCGATAATAGAGTCGGTAGTAGCTTGCGAAAAGTGTGCAATATGTCGTACCAGCTGCTGCTGCTTTCGCCCACCGTGTAGATCCAATAGATATGACCAGTAATCAAAGCGCGCCAATTCGAATGCACGCTTTTTCTCGACGTACTTGGCATCGTTAGGCACCCCTTTTTTAGTTCCAGCCAAGTATCGGGACATCCATGAATAGTACTGAGAAGACTCGTCTTCGAATTCTCGTCGGTGAAGTTCCACCGATTTAATCTCATGTTCATAGAGCTCTCTTAGAGGACTCACGATGTGGGTGGACATCTCAGTAAGGAAAAGCTTCCTTTGCCATTGTATGGTCGTGAAACCTCCAGAGTCAGATCGCTTACGATCGAACCACCCCAATATAGGTTTTAATGCAGGGATGTCAGTTTCAGCTGCAGTCATTATAGCACTCGCAAGATACTGTTCGGCTTCAATCACTGCCTGAAGCCGCTCTTGAGCATATAATGCCCTCTTCAAAAGCTGTTTGACGCAGGCTTTAAGAGTACCAGATTGTCGTTCCATAGATGCAATAGCGGAGCGGAAACCAGGTCCATCTTCTGGTTGCACGCCTAGATCCGGTCGGGGTCTCTGTGCTGGCGCTGCAAGTGAGACCGGAAGCTTTTGAGATATATTAGTCGAACCACCAGAAGAAGCTATTAAACCAGAAGTCGGTGTTGGGAATAAGTCTGATTGCTTCTCTTGTAGTGGGCTGAGCAGCGACGAATCTGGAGAGAGCATATCAAGACCACCACCAGGTAGTACGGGAGCTATGGTTGCAGCTTGCTGTGGGCTCATCATCTCAGCCAAAGTAGAACTTATCCCGCCGTCAGGAGGTTCTCCAACCCATAGAGCACCCCCTACAAGTGGGCTTAAAGTATGACTGTCGCGGTCGTACTCACAGAAGCAAAAGTGGGTTGGCCAACCGCCTAATTTCTCTACTAGAGGCTCCCAAACCCATAAAAAGTCTAACTGCTGTATCAGCGGCTGATCTGTAGCTTCGAAACTGCCGAGATAAACTACGTTATCCTCGTTCTGGATATTGGGGTTCTGAAAAAGCTCTGAATTAGGCCCGACAAATGATTGCACCTCTTTGTGAGTATTACCCGCAACAAATGTAAGATTCGCCATACTGTGCCCGGGCATTACCACCAAACTGAGACGAAAACGAACGGTTATACTCGGAAGATACGCCACTTTCAATACTAACGCATTTGTCTCTGGGTCCTGAACAAATTCAAGGGGACGAGAGTCAGACCTCTTCGCTACAATCTGTCCACTGCTTTGATCGAATGATAGTATCATAGTTGGGACAGGGTTTAGAGGCTCTTGTGATAAGCCAGTCTTGTCGCCATCGTTACGACATGTCTGCACCTGAGTAACTGTAAGCCTGCGAGGTGAAGTCACATATGCACCATCAGCACGTACTACGGAGCTCACTTGGCCCATCACTCGAAAGCTCACCCGCTCTGTCCTTCTCTCAGCTTTTGCTTAGTTACAAATCTTAACGGCAAAGCTTAAAGCCATGGTTAGTAAAAAATTCACAAGCAGCTGCAGAGTAACGAGTGTGCAAAACAGAGAAGGCGCCGCGCACCTAGTGAATAATTTCTGTCATTATGTGTGTATTTCATAGTTTTTTCCGATAGAATTTCTTGTGACCACATCTAGTTTTGAACGCCCCTGGTTAGGATAAAGATCAGACGAGCTGTCTAGCCATTTTGTCGTTATTACACAGCATATACCTTCCTCTTTAATGCGAGGCGGGCCTCGACCGTATCTTAGCGTTTATCATTTAACTCCAAACGAGAATTGCGTATGTTCACATGGCCGCAGAATCCCACAATTAAGAATTACTTGTTTGTCTTCAATCGACGTACAGATGCGGATGGGGGGACACATACGAGCTCCGCTTCCAGTTGTCAATTTTCTATGAACGGTAAAGTGGAGGCGACGATTGCTGGATCCGTAGACCTTGAACCAGCCTTGTCAAAATGTTTCGAAATGTTCTAATGAGGTTCCGAGTAGCAGACTCTGTCAAATCGACAGCTTGTATACCCCTAAACGAACCTAAATCAAAAGCGGCCACACAACTATATCCGAACGGAAAATTACAGTGTACATATACGAAAATTCAAGCTAATCTAATAAAACAGGTTTGAAAAACATGCTTAGAGGAAGAGGGCGGCGGCGCCAACAGCAGCGCCAACAGCGCCCATAGCGGCGATGGAGCCGGCGGGGGCAGCGTTAGAGCCGCCCGAGCTAGAAGAGCTGTTAGAGCTGTTCGCAGCGGCGGCAACAGCGATGACGGCAGCGGTTGCGTAAACAGACTTCATTTTCTATTTTTGACAAGGTGATCCGATTCCAAGAGGCAGAGGCTTATTTATATTCCGCCAGTTCAGCACCTCCTTACCTTATCGCCGCGTGCAACCCTTGCGTTGCTGTCCCAATTTGGCTAGTGCTACCTGCCCTAACCCCAATAGCATCTTTTTGCTTGATGTCGAGACGGAAAGAATGTACAAGAAATTTTTATGCCTTAGCACTTATCGATTTGAGAAATACCAAAACCCTTGTTGATGACGGTTGGGCGGATAGTCTATTATTACCTAGGCTGCGGGTTCAGCTAACGCGCACAATGAAATCTGTCAACCTCGAGACATGACAGCTACCGCGTGCGAATTTTAACTTATCTAACAAACACAGGAGAGGGCAACCCCGCAAAGGTGAACTGAGCCACGCTGCACAGCCTGCAGATCTCGACTCCTACCCTTGTTCCCGCCACTAGAATGTCGTCTTCAAGATTTCGATTCAATAAGATTGTAGAGTGAACGAATGTCTCTTTGCCATATCTCGAGTACATACGGAGCAACCAGAAGGTGAAATTTGGCTCAATTACCCTGAAGCAAATTCATCTCTGTATCTAGAGAGTGCATGAACAGACCATCTAACTCTATGTACATTCAGTCTTAAAATTTCCACTAGAACCTAAATCCTCCAAGCCGTAGTTATATTTAGCCAATCTTACGTCCGGATCTAGCTAGCCTATTCCGTAAGTCTTGATTTGTCAGCTCGGCGCAAAAGCATTGAAACGGTCCTGCGTCAATGTACTCGTAAAGGGCACTCCGCAGAAGTTAGTGAAGCGTCTGAGCTGCAAGTTTGCGCCCGTTGCGGAAGTAAAACAATTTAATTTACTGTCCGATGCGGATATTAATGAAAACGATACAATAATAAACTAGCTATATGAGCAGAAGAGCTGGTAAGCTGTGAAACTCACAATATATGTTATCGGTGATCAAAATTGCCTTAGTTCATAGCCATCATTAACAGAGAAAAAGGCTCTTAGCGTTGCTAATAATACCTTAGTGGACAGGTTGTGCTTAGATGCAAGCTTACCTTGGACAGACTCCGAAGCCTTGGCAACTTCAGAACTAGCTCGTTTGCGCTTGTCGATAGCAGTTTTTCAGTGAGAAGTTAAGTTCTCTATCCTATTAGTGATTCGTTTAGCCGTCTCGGAGCTCCTCGCCGATCGTAGGCAATTGACGCTATCTGTGCTTCATGTCTTCCTCTTTTCAGTGCGATATAGACTCAATTCGCACATGACAACTTCACTACAGGCTGATAATTAAACGAGGAAACCTACCTGCTGGCAAAAACACTTAATCTCCTCAAGGTATGAGACAAACGCTAACATATAATAACAGTGTGCCAAGACACTTAGAAAAATCGATCGTGACACCTAAATTATATTTTTCTGAGTCTTAGCAACCAACTAACGAACTCGTCGATGAAGCTTGTACAAGCAAGATTTGATTCTTTTTAGGTTAAAAATAGCACATCCGCCGAGCTTAAGAGCATCGTTGTTGACTAATAAAATGATTCTCAGCAGCAATCGGAAGCAATCGGGTCACAAGCGAATTACTAACATGCTGCCCTCCCCTTGTAGAGAAAGAGCGGAGAATTAACAGAGCCGGTAATCTGCAGCAAATAAGGAGTACGGAAGGTTTCCGAATATTAAAATACTTGGGCAGGTGATATCCCATGAAATTTGCCAAAATTTGAATATATGAGTCCGTAAAACAGGATTTTGATCTGAGATAGTACATTAAATATAATTAAAGGCGATAATAGCCCGTGGCGACGGAGATGCAAAAACAAGCTAGTATATCAGCTAACGATTGCTGGGATCGACTAGCTCAAAAAAAACAATCATTTCGACGCTCTTAGAGCAAGTAAGCGGCAGCGCCGACCACAGCGGCAGCGGCACCGACTGAGAAAGCAGAGCCGGCGTTGGACGGAACACTGCTGGTGGTAGTGCCGTTGGTGCCGTTAGTGCTGTTAGTGGTGCTGTTGGAGAACTTGGCAGCAGCGCTTGCAGCGAGAGTGAGGGCAACAATGGAGTACTGCATTTCGATTATGGTAAGGAGGGCAATTCACCGCTGGGCGGCGGGTTTATATACCTCCGATCGCGAAAACTTTTCTGCTTACTCATTCAGGCAGGTCGCATAGGGTTTTGATGCAGGTTATGTGACATCGCCGCGCCACAGAGCGCGATTTGCGGACGCTTTCTGCCTCCTGTGTTCCAGATCTGTGTCCATATGAATTAGATCGGAGAAGTACCAGAAACTGGAGCTCATACTAACATCTAACTATCTTCCCGATACTGCATCTAGAAAATCTTTTTTATCCGCCCGGCTATCTCAATCTCCGGTGAGAAATATGTGAGTAATATCACATGACTCAACGCACTTGCGCACAGTACAAGTACGTAAGAAGCCACTTTATGTACGATAGGCTTGGCAATTACCCCGGTTGGGAGTCTTGTGAGCACTGCGGATTAGACGCACGAGTTCCTGCTACCGGGAAAATGTGCCCCTGGAAGATACTAAAACTTCGATTCGCGGAATAAATTGGAATTTAGAGCGGCCCAAATCTGTGGGATTGTACAACGAGGTCTGAGATCCCACTAACAAGCATACGCACATTGCACATAGCCGTGACTCAGACGCCAGCATCCATCCGCCCATCCCACATTCGGATGTATCAAGACTAAGGATGAATTACCCGTATTGAGGTAGAAATCTAATTTTAGATATTCCAGCCATGTCGCGTTCCTGATGACATCAGCCACGGAGAAGCCGCTGGAAAAATCTGGATAACGCGCCGAGGTTGAATGCGAATGTGACACTCACTTCAGTTATCAGCCAGATAAATGCTCGACAACTTGCCATCTACATTGTGTAAAAACAGGACATATTAATGCGCATATATAAGAACATCACCGCTAAAGCGGCGCGGGTCGCAGACACCGCGAACAATAAATAAGGGCCACACGTAACAGTGTGCTTCATTTTTTCTCGCGCCTGCCACACAAGCACTCAACAAACTTACCAGCCGCCACCATAGCCACCGCCAAAGTAGCCATTGCCGCCAGCACTTCCACCGTAGCTTCCAGAATTACCGAAGCCACCGGGACCACGACGCCAATCACGCGTTCCCGACGATCGGCTGCCGCCACGGCCGCCACGGCCACTGCCACCACGGCCGCCGCCGCCTTCGCGAGCAATAGCTTCGAGGAATTCTGGAACTTCTTGGTTGGCCTCCTTGAGGATAGTTTGTAGGTCACGAGCAATTGACCGGTTGGACCTATTGAATAGAGAAGTGGCCAATCCAGTGTTTCCAGCACGACCCGTACGACCAATCCGGTGAACATAGTCGTCAATATCGTTAGGAAGGTCATAATTGATAACGTGTGTAACGTTAGGAATATCTAAGCCACGAGCTGCAACAGCTGTCGCGACCATGATAGGGGTGCGACCAGAACGGAAGCTCTGAAGAGCCCATTCGCGCTCTTGCTGCGTACGGTCTCCGTGAATCGACGTAGCTGCAATATTCTGGCGGACAAGGAAGTCACAAAGGGCATCAGCCATACGTTTCGTCTCGACGAAAGCAAGAATCAAACCCGACTCGGTAGTAGGGAGTAAATCAAGGAGGTAGGAGCGCTTGTCCTCGTCCTCAACGTAAACGACATGCTGGGTAATATTTTCTGATGTTGATCCTACGCGCCCCACGCTGAGGAAAATGTATTCATCCAAGAAATCTGTAGCAAGTTCCTGGATCTCGCGCGGAAAAGTCGCACTAAACATTAGAGTCTGGCGGTCTTTAACACCTGGCATGTCCTCTCCCTCAACGATACGACGAATCTGGGGCTCGAAACCCATGTCCAGCATGCGGTCAGCCTCGTCAAGAACAAGGTAGCGAACCTTAGACAGCGAAATGCGACCACGCTCCAGCAGATCTACTAAACGGCCAGGAGTGGCCATCAAAAGATCGCAACCGCGGCGTACAGCATCGAGCTGCTGTCTCACATCTGCACCTCCATAAACTACGCATGGCCGTACCCACGACCGGTACGAGAACTTTTGAGACTCGTCGTAAATCTGGCTTACCAGTTCGCGAGTAGGTGCCAAAACTAGTGCTTGGGGATAGGCACGCGGGGCTAGGCTAGACATAGCACCGGGTTGCTGAGGAACCTCAGACGGGCCATTAAGATACATTTCAGAGAGAATGGGGAAGAGGAAACCACCGGTTTTTCCCGAACCAGTTTGAGCACAGGCCATGAGGTCGCGGCCCTGAGCGACGATAGGAATAGAATACTTTTGAACCGGAGTGGGTTTTGTGTAGCGAGCCAGCTCAATGTTGCTAAGAAGGTGTTTCTCTAGAGGAGGCGAGGTGAATTGAGTAACAGCCTCAGGCACGTTTTCACCACTAGCCTCAACGGGGATTTCGTCGTAGTTATCGAAATTAATACCCATGCTCTGGAATGCAGAGTCATCTGCTGTGCCGAAAAGTTCGACTTCGTAGCGCTCATCACGAGGACCGGCCTTGTGTTCACCATTCACAAATCGACCAGCTGCACGACCGTGTGGTGTTTGAGGGCCACGGCCACGTCCTCCAGTGGAGGGGCCGCGGCTAGTGGAACCACGGGAGCGGCTAGAGAAGCCTGATCCTCCGCTATATGAATCGCCCCAGTTCCGGGGACCGCGACCTGCGGTACCACTCGCAGTGAATTCTCCCTGAGCAGCACGAGGACGGAATGCATCGCTGTTCTGGCGATGCGGAGGAACATAACGTTTGGGAGCCGGCTTCTCCTGAGTGGAGCCGACGTTCAAATTCTTAATGTCATTAGACAGATCAGCCATACTTCTTCTTTATTCTTCTTCGTGGAAGGAAATTAAAGTGCTTAGATATAGACGGCGAGAAATTTTCACCAATATATTTGTTACTAATCACGGAGACGCCACCGCGTTTGAGGCTGCCCGTTTTGCCTTTAATCATATAGGCTTGTAAATAATGTAATTTAATTTTTGCAGTGCCATGTATCACCGTCAAGCAATGGAAGTGAAGCACCGAGACACCATCCAAGCTCATTGTTGTTGATCTTTTTAGCAATTCGAACTTCACGATGGCCTTTAATGTCGTAGCCAGTCCGAAGTAGTGCCTCCATGTAATTAAGGTCTGCGCACCAATCAGGGTTTTTCTTTAGTGCATCCACGGCGCCATCAACAGCATCGAAGGCAGAGTATGCATCTGCACCTCGGCATACTAGGCTAGTTAGCTCGCGAAGTTCATCTAAGCTGAACGACTGCGGCATGCCCAGTACCGATGTTCTGTCATAGAAGAATGAAAATGCAAACATATCAGAATCACGTGGGAACGCCTCAAACAAAGGTGGCTGATGAACACCCTGGAAAGAGCAAGGCGGCAAAGCGCAGACAGCATCTTTCTCTAAAATTTTCTCAGCGAACATGCGACATTGGAAAGGCGAGAAAACAGACGGTCCCGCGAAGTGTACTTGCTGCTTGTGACCGTCAGTATCCGACACCGACGTCGTCAAGGTGGTATTAGGGGGTAAGCAAGGATTACGATACTGTTGCGAAGTCGGTTGTGAACCAATTATTGCCTTGAACATCCGGTCCCGGGCCTCGTTCAGTCCATATCCTAGATAGGAATGTTGGTAGAGGACAAACTTTTGTCCACCAAATTCAAGCTCGAATTTGTGATCTCCATCTTGAAGCTCGCGGGTGGCATCTTTCCACGTTGGAGCGAATACAATCTGAGTGGAGCCGCCGCCGAGATCAAACACTGCCGCAGTCGGCTTTTTCTCAGGTGTTCCTATGCGACCCAACAAGTAGTTAGCTGTCACCCAAGCATAAACGCCTTCATGCTCTCCAGGCATTATTTCGGCACTTTCAAGCGGGAATGGGTATTCATCTAAGTAGGCTTTGACAGCGTCCAAAATAGCGTTAGACTTCTTTTCTCCTAGCTTGCGAAGTCCAGCAGTAGCTTTTATAGCGATGGGGGTGCACTTTTGCTCATTAACGGGGACCGTGTCTAAGGCGACTTGAAGCAAGGATTCTAAGGACTTAGCGGCTTCCTCGGGAGTATCAGCATAAGCGCTGAGACCCGGCTCTATCATCTTGAACTCTTCCTTCACCAGGACTGGCATCTGTTGACACACGTTGAACTCATATATGTGTATTCGGCTTCCTGAGGAACCACAGTCAACCATGGCAACATATCTACTGGGCTTGCCGCCATCCCAGCCCTTAGTGCACTTGTCTGTGGGCGCCTTCATGCCACTGAGAGCGGCGTCAGGGCCAAACAAAGTATAGATCACTCCCACAGAGAGCATTATCACGAATGCGAGACCCAGAATTCGTGAGAAGCGCCAGTTCGGATTCATTCTCTCTCTAGGCCGGAAATCTGAAAGGTCTTTTTCGGTAGTAGCGTATGGAAGTAAACTTCGTCTCCGCGGCATGCACCTGCTTTGTAATTAGCGCGTCGCCTGTCAATAATTTCCGTCGGTTGGTATATTAGCCTATGTGGTAATGGGGGATAAAAAAAATTGCGAGTTGAGCTGCCGAACAACTGGAAACCTAGATTTAGGCCTGATGGCAACGTTGACATGTTTCCAAGGAGCAAAAGAGATATAACTTGATTTTGATGTGCGTAATGACAATTCGCGCTGGCGGTAGTATCTGCGTTACAAGAGAGCGGCATCGTCCACCTCTTGCTGCTCTGGAGGAAAACCAACTTCAGACCAGCCAAGGCTTTTATCTTATCGATCATTCAGATTCCGGAACTAAATTGTTTTACGTAGCTAGCACATGTTCAGTGGCTGGTGGTGGTATGCTGCAGCACTGTTGTGTTCACAAATTCAGAATCTGAATCTGAATTTTTGGGCATTCTCAAAGTATAAAGAATATGATAAAGTCGAAGCTCATCTTTTAATTATTTTTGATTTCTCACTTCTGTCACTATTGCCGAGCACCTCACTACACAGCTGCATGCGAGACTCACCTTCGCCCGCCAATGCTGCTGACACGACATCAACTCGCCCGCCTACCCGGAAGTATTTAAGTGCTGGTCAACCCCTCAATGAATACACACATCCTAAAATAATGGCTACGTCGACGACAACCATTACTGATTTACCGTGGGTGCAGCTCCCTGCCCTTGTCGATAACCTCTCACTAACGACGTCTTGTGCACATAAATATACACCCTCGTCACCTGTGACCAACACCACCCCTCATCAGCCACGACGCCCACATCGACCCACATCAGTTTTTCCGTCATCTCGGAGGGGGAATCCATCACCGCAAGTCCCGTCTTGCTCGGACGCAAAGCCCCCGAATTTTGGCAATGACTATAGCTCATTATACGCCCGCACGGGCGTTCTACCCCAACAGCATGTTCAAAACGTAACCGAGCCATTAGTCGGGTACCCCAAGCTACAACAGCTGCACGCATTGAAAGCTTCTCATGTCTCTGAGCACGCAACATTACCCGTGGGCCTGGCCTGTAAGCAAGCACATATGTCGAAAGAGCTTGAGCGTTTAAATTCAGCAGGTGCTCAATTTGACGTGGTGATGGTTGGTGGGTGCACGGTATGGCCATCTGTAGAGGCATTGCTTAAGCTTCCCATTGCACAATTAACCCCGAAACCAAGTCTCGTATTTCTGTGGGTCCCGACAACCAAACTGGGAGAAGGACGTCGTATTTTGGATGCCTGGGGATTTCGCCGAGCTGAAGACATTGTGTTCATGGCATCGCGGGAATACAGTCCTTATGTGTCTGATGCTACGTGTTTCGATGACTGGAGCTCCCCTGATCGCGTCTTCAAGTGTACTACCTGGCACTGCTTAATGGGCCTCAAGGGAACGCTTAGGAGATCTGATGATTCTGACCTCATAAACTGTAATGTTGACACAGACGTGATAGTTGAGATACCGGGACAAAGAGCCAATATCGTACCTGAGCAAATCTACTCTTTGATAGAGAATTTTACGAATATGTCTAGACGATTGCACGTTATACCAACTCCAGCCCCGGAAGCTCTACCTGTGCGCCTTCGTCCTGGATGGGCAATTGTATCGCCTAACAGTTTTATCTCTAATCTCGAACCTTCTCACTACTCGTGGCGCCAGGTGATCCCTGTTCATCCTGAAATTGATATCTTACGCCCTCGAACGCCTCGTCGTTTTAATTGAGTAATTATACCTTAACAGTCAGATTGGCCCAGTTCAACCATTTTCGAGACACTAGTCCACATTAGAGTCTAACAGGTAAGAGTTGAGTGCTACACGTATGAGTCCTTTTTAGTATGGTCTCATCAAGATCGACCGGTTTGGTTATTCCTGCAGCCATTTTTCACCCACTTTGGGAACTTGCAGACCGCATTGGTGGGGTATATACTCGGCACGGTGTACACGATTCAAGTTCTTGCGCATGGTAATCTGGAAGCAAGCAGCGGAGCCTTGACGTCCGATAATAGTTGACGAGGCAAGGAAAAACTCCCAGATACGGAACCAGCGTTTGCCGTATTTGGTCTCAATTACCTCGCGATTTGCCATCCAGTTCCTATACCATCTCCAGATTGTACCTGAGTAGTGAACCCCAATGTTATCGACGCTAGTGATCTCAAAACCTGTGCCCTCAAACTTATCGATACTCCATCCTAGAGGGGTGGATGCATCTGCACCTGGGAAGATATACTTGTTCATGAAAAGTCCCCAAATGAGGTCTTCGTATTGCCAGGACTTCCGCAGGCCCGTGTATTGAAGAAGGAAAACGCCTTCATCATCAAGCATATCGTATATTTGCGTCAAGAAGCTGCCAAAGTTACGTACACCAACGTGCTCAGACATCTCTAAAGCAGCAATACGTTTGTACTTGCCTTCAGGAACCGGCGTATCACGATAGTCCATGGTGAGTACCCGCGACTGAGAGGTCGGAATACCATCTTTCGCTAGGCCTCCGTTACCCCAGGCTGTCTGGTTGCGACCAAGGGTAATGCCAGTCACGTGCGCACCATATTGGCTACTCAAAAAGCGAGTAAGTGTGCCCCATCCACATCCCATATCAAGAACCTTGTCTCCAGGCTCAACGCCCAGCTTCTCGGCCACAATACGCAGTTTATTATCCTGCATCTCCTCTAACGATTCCTCGCGCGTAGGATCGAGCATGACGCCAGAAGTATAGATCATCCGAGGGCCAAGGAAATGAGTGTAGAATTCGTCGCTGCGGTCATAGTTCTCTTGAACTTGTTCTTCATCCTGGCTGCGCGAGTGTAAAATTACTTCAGGAATCATACCGAGGAGGAAGAATTTGAACAGACCCCACGTGAAGGAAAACTTAGCCCAATCGTGTCTCCACTCCAACACATCTAGGGCATCCCCGCGGAAGCTTACTTTGCCATCAAAGTATAACTCATAGAAAATCTCGTAGGGAATCTTGTTTTTTCCACGGTATTTGGCTGCTAGCTCCGCGGTGTGGAATTCGAGGTAATGTTCAACTGGACGACCTGGAAGCCTGACATCGGAGCGCAACGGTGGGGAGAGGTTGCTGAACAGGGTCCAGTAAGCCATCAGAATAGGTATCGCAGTCAAACTTGCAAGGAACAGCCAAGTCTTGAATCCACCTCCAAGTTTCCACTTGATAAAGTAAGGTACGCCAACAAGAAGGGAGATCAACAAGAGATTCGAGAAAGACTTCGCACCGGCACCCTCATAGAGTAGAACACCGTTCTTAATACCTTTAAAGCTCGTAGTACGTACACCGAACTCATTACCAGCAGGCGGCTGCGGCTTAGCCGGCGGCGTCTTCACAAAGTTAAGGGCCATGTCGACGCGTACTATGCAGCTTACTCATACAAAGGAGATTTATTTCCCTTGGGCTTCGTCCTGCACCCGCGGCTACATTTGTCACCAAAGAGCTAGTTCTGTATATCGAGAGCTCTGATTCAGATATGAAATTATTGAAACTAGAAATAATGCTAGGTAAGAGCGTGCTATAATGAAGTGTAGAAACGTTACATACAGCCCTTCCGCGTGTTGGCATTTGCAAGGGCTGTGGTCTTGAACAAACGATTTAGGCAGTTCAAGAGGACAATTTAGATCTTCGGTGCCCCTTCATCGAAGAGGATACCGCCGGGGGCCTGCCTCGCTTCGTGCGAGGCCGTCGCCGAATTGCTTCCGTGGCTAAAGCGACTCGACGTTCTTCCTCAAGCTCAAGCTCGCGGTATCTCATAAGGCACTCTATGGCACTGAATTTTTGGCCAGCAATTCCCATACGACTCAATTTCTCGTCCATACGTTGGGCAACTTGCTCAAAGGTTGGTCTCAGATGCTCGTCTACAAGCTGAGCAACGGCCCTATCTAGCTTTGCGTCCCAGACTCTAGTTGTATGCTCAAATTCAGCTTCAGATGAGCTGGTTGAAGCACCATTGCGCGACCTTGTCATGCTCTTCTTGACCTGAACTGCTTTACCGGAACGATTCAGGCCCATAGCTTCCGCTACAGCATCCCATGTCATGCCCTCCGATTTAAGGATCTTCATCAGCCGCTCCTCCCGTAACGAGTATGCCTTCCGAGCGCCCTCGCGCCTCCAAGCAGGAAGACAGGTCTTATAGCCCTCCGGGGAGTATGTTGAGCAGCTTCCCTCAGAGAACTGGTGAGCATGCTGAGATTCCGCAAAATGTGCGTATGAGTCCAGATCCGTACCTAAAGTTGTTCCGCCAAGGTTACTAGATCCTTGCCCCAAGCCACTTGCAAGCTTGCCTTTTTTGTCCCATATTTTGCTTGGTTCACTGTCGTCTGATTGGGCTTCAGATTCTGGAGAGATAGGCAGCCCATCTCTAGATATAAAGATAGGGTTGACATAGTCTGTGGCAGGTAGAAATTTGGGAATACGAGATCCCTGATAAGACACTGATTTTCCGTCAGCACTTGCATGGGAAACAGTGGCCCTTCCATCAGAAGATGAGGTACTCAATTCCACACTTGGGCTAGGAGCCCCACTTTCTACAGACAGCGGGTCGGTCATTTCAGCCGCAGGGCTTTGTTCTTTTAGTTTCAAAGACGTCCTAATGTCGGTTTCAATTCGCGACCTGTGATGGTGACTCGATCTCTTGGAGCTACCGTTTATCGAATCTCTGGCGTATCCGAATTTGCTTAATCTCAGCATGGAGTTTTCAGAGTCGTTAATAGACATTACTGGCCGGTAATCAAAATCGGTCGGTAAGTACTGTGGTGCAGACTGCATGGAGTGCGGGTACGAAGCATGTTGAAAGGAGTACGCAGATACGGCGTCTGTACTTGCGCCTGTGTAATGGGCATTTGGTCCCGTCAAACCTGTAGCTGCCACAGCTGCCGCCTCCGCTGCACTACTTGGATGTTGGGATGTTAAGGAAGGGTGAAATTGTGAACTTGAAGACGTATAATGATCCATGTTCTCGCTGGCATAGTGTATGCCGTTGGATGGAGCTAAGTATTGCCATTGATCGGATTGCCAACTCGCAAAATATGGCACAGGTTCCGAATCTGGGGTGGGATATGGCTCATATTGTGCTGAGTTAAAATACTGCATCTGTAAGTACGTGCGTGCGTTATCTCGTTGTAACAGATCTTAATTTTCAACCGAACAGACTGCTTGTCAAAGTTTGACGGTGACTGCACAAGGTAAATCAACAATTGGATCTTCTCGAGGCCAAATGCCTTCTAAATTCTTAGGGTAACCACATGCATGTTTCACGAGTGCCGTGAACTGTAACGCCACGCGGAGGGTAGATCCCTGTACCCACTTAGTTAACATGTACTGCATCGCGGGGTAGGAGAGTAAAGAACATGCCTCTGAAGACAACAAGCATACTGATGCTTCGGAGTTCTACGTCTGTCTATTCACAGATTTCCCACTCTACCCTTCATATTCAGACATTCACGTTGTTAGGCGTGTTTGACTCTTACCACTTAGCTATGCCTATTCTTCTAATAATAGCGCTTTTCAGGTGCGTCGTTTTTCTGTGGCTATTGTTTGACCGACTCAACAACACCGACGACTCTGTTTGAGACACTGCGGGGAAAAATGACTGTTTTGCAGCTAATCTATTTGCATCTGTTGGATAGTTGTTTATATCGAGAAGCGTGCTGCTTGTCATCTGTCGATAATTCAGCTCTGGAGTAAACGATTACGAACTTCCAATAAGAGAGAGCAGAGTCACAAAATATTGAAAAGATGGCAGGGTTACAGTTTCTGTTCGCATGCAAGACTGGCGACGTGCTCCTCCACTAAGACATGCGTGAACACGACGTCTTCTTGGTGTCGGCAAGTACTTCTTAATAATTCGATTGGCCAGGTTTCGGATATGCAATGTAGATCTATGTTTCAGCCCAAGCTAGCACACACAGCTCACTCAAATTAGGGAGTGAAATGATTTAAATTTGGTACAAATGATTGTGTTTTAGACATTTATGAGGAGTTGGAATACATCTCTGTAAAAACGAAAATTAAATTAGAAAACCAACCTCAGCTTTAACTGGCATTGCAACCGACACAAAGCGTTCCCTCTGATAGTCGGTTCTTTTCAATATCATCTTGGCGATTAACAAAAATCTAGAATTTGACCATAGACAAATAGAAATCTTTCATTCCTTTCTTTTGTATTACGTAGTAAGTATAGTATAGAGTTAGCTGCGACATGAACGAAGCGAAACGTTGTTTCGTCACGTCAGAAGGTTCCTCCGTTGCAGGACGCTGCTGGGATTCGGTGCCTATACGTGAGAGCGGAGAAGTGGCAAGAAAAAATAAGAGAAAAGCCGATCTACCGGTCTGCCAGCTTTCGTAACGGCCATATTTGGCATTTCCGTTTGGCTAGGAACCAGCTTGATAGGATTATTCAAGGTGCCCGCGGATTGAGAGTAGATCGGTTGCAGCATGGGGGAAACTAAAAACACCACAGAACATGACGCTCGTTCAAGGGGTGTGAAGAGGTACGTGTTTACTAGCCAGCTGAACCACTAGAGTGCCTGGCTCTAGCCGAGCTTCACAGAGACTGTATAAACTCGGTAACTTCGCGCCAATAGCCAGGTTGCATGATGGTATCATTATGATGCCCTTGAGGGAACGCTTTCCAGATCTTCAATTTTGACGGGCATTTGTCGAAGAGTTGTCGAAACTGGCTTGGCGGTATAAGCTCATCGCGGCTACCACTCAAAAAAAGAACCGGTAGATCAGTATTTATGAGTTGAATGGCGACTTCTGAGTTCCATTTTTGGGTTAACAAGAACATGAAAGGCTTGAGAAATGGCATGACGGAGGGAGCGAGCTTGGGAATAGACGTAAAAGTATTTTCAACTATCAGTGCAGCAAGCTGTTTACTGTTTTTAGATGCAATGTAAGTAGCAACGGCGCCTCCCAAGCTACGGCCATAGAGTATGACATTTGAGCCCACTAAGTGCGGGTGAGTTGCCATCCAACTCATAGCGGTATCAGCATCTATCTTGATGCCAACCTCAGATGGACGACCGGTGCTGCGACCATACCCACGATAGCTCAAGAGGACTACATTAGTGTCCATATTTTTCCAAAAAAGTTTAGCAATGGGCAAAGCATGTCCGATATTTCCGGCATTGGGGCCTAGCATCAGAACTGTGTTGGTTGCATGAGGCTTCGAAATCAAGTACAAATGAATAGTCTCTCCATCCGGCGTCTTGAGGCGAACGTCCTCGAAGGGCAATCCCAAGCTGTCAGGGGCATCCACATCTGTTCGGGAGCCTGAGGGAAAGTTTGATGGATATATGAGGAAGAACTGAAGCCGGTATGCAGCATAAGTAATTGCTATGGTAGCCACCGTACTAGCTATCCATGCCCACTTCATGTTTTGGAGAAGGACTAGGACAATGAATCAGTCGTGTCCTTCCCCCCGATTCTAAGTCAGATTACGCGATCGCCCTCCCACCATAAAAAATGTCGACGGCTGAGGGGAGTGAGAACAAGCCTGTCGAGGCTGTTGATGCTTCTAAGCCCAGCTTAGAGGTCGATGAGAATGGCTCTGCTCCGGATGGAGACACGGAATCCACAAGGACCGACGTCGCAACTGCGGCAGAACCAGATGCGCCTGCTAAGGACCTCGACGCATCTGATGAGTTGTCTAAGACTGCAGGCGGCCTCAGCCTCAAGCCTAGTGGAAAAGAAATCTCTAATCTTATTTCCAACGACTACGAAGTCAACGTTAAGTTGGCAGATCAGCAAGCGGACCCCAACTCACCTCTCTACTCGGTGAAGACGTTTGAGGAATTAGGTCTTGACCAAAACCTGCTTAAAGGTCTGTATGCAATGAAATTTCAAAAGCCTTCCAAAATCCAAGAACGTGCGCTTCCTCTTCTACTAGCCAATCCTCCCAAGAATTTCATTGGGCAGAGTCAGAGTGGTACGGGCAAAACGGCCGCTTTCGCTCTAACTATGCTATCACGTGTCATACCCTCCATTGCAACAACGCAAGCACTGTGTGTGTCGCCCTCTCGTGAGCTTGCACGTCAAACACTTGACGTTGTGCAGACTATGGGCAAATATGTTGACACCCTCACAACTGGCCTAGCAGTCCCAGGTGTAGCTGCAAAGGGCCAGCAAATTAGCGCTCAAATTGTAGTAGGAACTCCGGGAACAGTGATAGACTGGCTACGGCGCAAGATCATTGACGTTTCCAAGCTGCAGGTGTTTGTCCTAGATGAAGCTGATAACATGCTCGATGTTCAAGGCATGAGCTCTCAGTCGTTGCGCATCAAGAAAATGCTGCCAGGAACCCCACAGTTGGTCCTTTTCAGTGCGACATTCCCTGATGAGGTGTACAGATTCGCACAACAATTTGTGCCTAATGCGAACGAGCTCCGGTTGCAGGCGGCTGAACTCAATGTCAAGGCAATCAAGCAACTTTATATGGACTGTGGTTCGGAAGAGGAGAAGTTTGATGCTCTAACTAATCTTTACAGTCTTCTGACAATTGGATCCTCAATTATATTTGTGAAGACCAGAAAAACTGCCGACGAACTGTATAAGCGCATGACCTCGCAGGGTCATCAAGTGTCCCTGCTTCATGGAACTCTTGAGACTGAGGAGCGCGACAAGCTGATAGATGACTTCAGAGATGGTCGAAGCAAAGTTCTCATCACCACAAACGTGTTAGCGCGCGGCATTGACATTCCGTCGGTATCGATGGTCGTCAACTACGATCTTCCCGTAGACGGCAGCGGCAAGCCTGATCCAAGCACATATCTTCATCGCATTGGTCGCACGGGCCGTTTTGGTCACACAGGTGTAGCAGTTTCGTTCGTTCAAGATCGAGAGAGCTATAATATCTTGCAGTCTATCATCAATTACTTCGGTGATGGCATTGAAATCACTCGCGTTCCTACTGACGACTGGGAGCTTGTGGAAAAAATTGTAAAGCAGTCTCTAAAGGGAGACAGCCTCTAATATATATTATCTAGGTGAAGTTTTCGGCTCTTGTCATCTTAGGTCGTGATGTATTGTTTTTTGGAGCAATTCAGATAAAAGTTGCTCTTTGGCAAGCCACTCTCTCTCATGCTGTACCTGCACTGCATGATTAAGAACCATCAGCCTTTTGTTGATGGCTTGGCTCCACCTCAGCCTAGCTTCTAGGTCGGCCGCGGATAACGACGACATATCGTTCATGGGCCGGTTATACCAATCGACACTGGCAAGCTCCGGGTTTGGCAAGAACCTCTGAGTGAGCGGAATATCGAGCACGTCCACTTTAGGGGGAGCTCGGGCGGTCAAATGCGTTTCATCACCCGACATCACGATTAAACCTTCCAACGTTCGACCTGCCTAAGCAGCCACCGCAGGGTCGACACTGGCTGACTCACAACCTGTCCTTTCTCTCGAAAAAGATGTCGCTGGTTGAGCGTATTCTGAGCCAGCTAGACAAGAGTGGCTCTATAAAAAACACGCTGGAGAAATTCCCTGATGAAGCCGCGCAAGCCATGCAGAGTGCTGTCACGTCCCTTGCGACTCAGAACATGATTACGGCTAAGCAGATCGAAGAGGATGTCTGGAGTCCTACGGAAGAAGGTCTTGACATTGCAGAGCATGGCTCGCACGAAGTCCGTCTGTTCGAGCTAGTCCTCTCTAGCCTTGGAAACCTTGACATTGCTGATGTCTCAAAGCACTTTGGGAGTGCCGGTAAGGTCGGCCAACAGCGGGCCTTCAAAAACGGCTGGATCCGCAATGAGGGTGCAAAGCTTGTCCCCAAGGTAGAGACGGTAGAAGATACAACTCAAGCGCAGATCAAAGCTCTCATTTCGGGTAAGCAACTACCTGCAAAAGAGTTGGCCGATCTAAAGAAGCGGAAACTGGTGAAAGCGACTAAAAAGGTGTGGTACGAGCTTGGCAAGGGCCCTGAGTTTGCCTTGGAGTTGCGCAAATTAGAGACAGATCTGACTGTGGAAATGCTTTTGAATGGCAGCTGGAAATCTGCTCAGTTCAAGCCATACAACTTTGATGCTGAAGGCACGGCTCCCGACGCGGGTTCCTTGCATCCGCTCGGCAAAGTACGGGAAGAGTTTCGACAGATTTTCTTCGGTATGGGCTTCGAGGAGATGGCAACTGATCCCTACGTTGATACTGGGTTTTGGAATTTTGACGCCCTGTTCGTTCCCCAGCAGCACCCTGCACGCGACCTGCAGGATACATTTTACATCAAGGACCCCGCTAAGGGTGACCTACCAAAGGATCGCGTTTACTTCGAACATGTACGCAGGGTCCATGAGGCAGGCGAGTTCGGTTCTATCGGATACCGCTATCCATGGAAAGAGAGCGAGGCCACTCGTCTGGTATTGCGTACGCACACCACAGCAATATCGGCCAGGGTCCTTCACCAACTGTCTCAAAATTTAAGACCTGCGCGTTATTTCTCAATTGATCGCGTTTTCCGTAACGAGGCTGTGGATGCCACGCATTTGGCTGAGTTCCACCAAATTGAGGGTGTAATTGCTGATTTCAACCTTGCACTTGGCGACTTGATCGGATTCATGCAGGCCTTCTTTAGCCAAATGGGTGTTGACCAGCTACGATTCAAGCCTGCATATAATCCCTACACTGAGCCTAGTCTAGAGATATTTGGCTACCACTCTCAACTAGGGAAGTGGGTGGAAATCGGCAACTCCGGTTTCTTCCGACCGGAGATGCTCCAGCCAATGGGCCTGCCTAAAGACTTGAGGGTGATCGGTTTTGGGTTATCACTAGAAAGGCCAACAATGATCAAGTATGCTCTTTCTAATATTCGCGACCTCTTGGGGCACAAGGTGAATCTCGAGTTCATTGAAAATAATGCAGCTGTACGCTTTGATGAAAACCTTGTTTAGATTGATAACTTGCAGAGAACGTTTAAAATAATTGCTTAAACTGACAGAATTGATGCGCACTAGTACAGAGTATTGGATGTCTAGATCATAACATTGGTCTTGAGATAGGAGCTACATTCATGCTCCCCTGCTGCAAAAGTACTAAGCTCCGAAAAAGACAGAAAAGTTTGGAGCCATCGTTTTTTCTCAATTGCTTATATTCCAACGCCGACTTCCAAGCATTCTATCTCAGCATAATATGCAGTCTCTATAGATTCAACGGGTCTGCAGCTAGGGTTTAGAAATTAAACTTCATCATGTACCCAAAATTGCTATCACACATGCGTTTGCTACCTAACAGGCCCAAAAATGCTCGGAAATTGATAAAACAATTCCTTCATGGCCATAGGCCCAAATCCCCTTTCCCGAATATAGTCGTATGTCAGAAAGGGCCGCGTAGTATGGATCTCAAGTGAGTTACCGTCTAAGACGATGCAATGCACGCACATCATACGAGCCGTTAATGCACATCATATCGCTTTCAGCCCGGCATGGCCAGACTTCCGCTTCTAATATTTCTCTATTTTCCTGAACATTTAAAATTTTGGCTGGTTCCACTTAGCCGGCTTAAATGCTAGGCTCTATCATTTTCGTACGCCGAAGTGATTGGCCATATATGCATGTTGTGGGCTGGGGGTCAGGTTGGGGCAGACATTTTTGCTAGCGTGCTCATATGCTGCGTCCTTAGATCGTCCCCTATGAGTAGGTGGCTGGGTAGTGGCACCCGTTGACTTGATTTAGTGGCTTGGATTTCCTAACTTGACAGCGCCAGCATCATCAAAGCGGCTAAAGTTTCATTCTATTTACCCGCAGTAAATGCTAGGCGCAAGGAGCTGTTGTCTGTGATTGGAGCGACAAAAACATCTCAGGCCAAATATAGCTTGCTGCCCTCAGCCCAATTTCAAAAACATCGCAGCTGCGCTGCGGAATTTTGAACAGTTGCATGCACTGGGTGCATAAAGTGCCGCTCTGCTGAGTCAATGTAGGGGCTTATGTATCTCGCCTTTGTGAGGGAAATGTTGTAATATGGGTTGTGGACCCAGCAAAGTTTTGGCTGAAACAGGGGTAGTTCCATCTAATGGCTTAACTAGCGCAACAGACTTCGAAGGGATTGAGGCCTCGCCGACGCAGCGTAAGCGGGTCTTGGCTAAGTTCAATTCGCAGGTCGAAAACCAATTGGAGGAAGCTCATTCAAGGGTTGCCCAGCGTGCTCTCTTTCTAGGCACAGGAGAGAGCGGTAAATCTACTGTCTTCAAGCAGCTGCGCTTGAATTATGGACAGTCTTTCTCCCACTTCGAACGCCAGCAGTACTCTAAACTGATATGGATGGAGGTACTACGCGCGATGCGCGTGATAGTAGATAGATGCGAGGAGGCAAGGGACATCGATTGGATGACTTCAGCTATAGCTGGTGGTGGCAAATTTAAGAAACTTCTACAGTCTCTGGACCTTAGCCGCCATGCACTTCTCGCAGCTGAGTCGGCTGAAGCACGTGGCTTTTTAAGTGCCTACGCCTTGACAGCTATTATTCCTCCCACTGAAGCTCGTTTGCAGCCGCGCGAGCCTCTCATTGAATCTGCATATGGCACTATGATAGATGCAGAAGCGAGGATGAAACCGTTGATCGCAAACACAGTCGCAGAGAATGTGACCCGTGCGGATATTGCAGAAGCGATACATGGATTATGGCAGGCCTGCCCTCAGCATATTCGAGCACAAGTCGAAGCCAGTCAATTTGGTTTGGATACAAATACCGCTTACTTTGCCTCTAACGTGAAAAATTTCAGTGACCAAGGCTATTTGGCCACAGATGATGACATTCTTCGAGCGAGAATCAAGACGACAGGCATTGTTACAGCGGAGTTCTTCGTGAAAGGAAACGAACTTCAAGTGATGGACGTAGGAGGTCAGCGCGTAGAGCGGAGAAAGTGGTTGTACGGATTCGACGACGTGTCAAGCATATTGTTTGTCGTGGCAGTGTCCGAGTATGATCAGACTCTAGTTGAAGATGAACGTGTCAATCGTCTGGATGAGGCCCTTGAAGTATTCGAGCAGACAGTCAACTCGCAGTGGTTCCGTGCCAAATCAGTATTTCTATTCCTTAACAAAGTGGACATTTTGAAGCACAAGGTCCACATATCTAATTTCAAGGACTATTTTTCTGGATTTAGCGGGAATGAAACTGATTTCCAGCAAGTCCTGGAATATATCGAGTCTCTCTTCAGAGCACGCATCAAGTCAAATTGTCGAAACCTCTATACACACCACACTTGTGCTACCGACAGGTCCAGCATGAAATTCATTATTGATGCTGTGACAGACTCGATTTTGTACGAAAATCTAAAATGGGCTGGTATGATATAGCCAATTTTGATAGTTTTTTGTTCTCACTTTGCTATTAAATAAAGTCGCAGTTCTGGGAGTCTCAGCAGTCTCAGGGTTGGGTCTATTAATCATATCCCGCTGGCCAATAATTCATAACGGGCGGGAGAGAGAACGGCGATCTCCAGGCGAGAGTCGCCACCACACTCGTCAGCATTCGAGGCAATTATGAGATTTTCTCGACAGTAAAGCGGGTTAGTGCGCGTCCTCATGTTGTTGGGTGTACAACATCTGACAGTTTTCGTCGCAGTCAGTTCAACACAACGCCATAAATTTCATTCCATCTGTCATCTTTTCCGCTCCGGATTGGGCAAAACCTCAACCCCAGCTGCCCACTCCATTACAAGTGATAAAAAGTAAGAGTATTGGATCTGATATATTTTCATATATTCTTTTTGCTGTTAATTGCTGGTTGCTGTCTAATAGAGTTGTTGTAACCGGCGTCGAGCACGGCTACACTTCTCATGGCCACAAACCATCTCTTGGAACAACAGGCTTCATTTCACTCCTAACATTCCAAAACAATACGGCTCAACAGTACAATTCCAGGACGACAACGCTAATGTTCATCAAGTTGGTGTATATTGTACACTACTGTGTACACCAATGTACACCATGCGAAACCGTGTGAAATTGGTAAAAATGTTGGGCCAGCCGCTACTCCTTTATGCCGTACTGCTTTACCAAAAAAGAATTGGCTTTATCAGATCCAGAAGAGTGTGCCAAAAATATTTATTGCATCATTGTACTTCCTCTGGTGCCGAAAATCGATTGGGGCATATTAGATTCGGAAGCCGGTGAGGTCGGTTTGAGCAATAGTCACAGTCCGTCACCCCTATCCCTGACCGGCTTCCCCAGACTGAAGACGTAAGGTGATTGTACTGGCATGTGGTCAGTCAGAGAGACTGGATACAATGCTCTTAGATTGTTTGTGCTTTGATTTTCTTTTTTCGTATATTTTTTAGTTGTCTCCCTGTGTTTAAATCCTCATGTAGATCAAAGCAAATGCACGTGATCACGGCGCTATATAATTGGCTGAGTGATCTCCAAACTACCTTCTTCAACCAATTATCACAACGATGATGATGAACAAGATTGCCACTCGTGCGTTCTCCACCACAACTCCTGTGGCTTCCAAGGTAGCCGTTCTCGGTGCTGCAGGTGGTATTGGCCAGCCGTTGTCGCTTTTGCTCAAGACCAACCACGACGTCTCTCAACTAAGTCTCTATGATCTCAAGGGAACCCCGGGTGTAGCCGCTGATATCTCTCACGTCAACACCCGTTCCGTGGTCAAGGGCTTCACTCCTGATAAGGGTGGCCTTGAGGCTGCCCTAGATGGCGCCGAAATCGTTGTCATTCCCGCTGGTGTTCCTCGCAAGCCTGGCATGACCCGTGACGACCTCTTCAATACAAACGCTTCGATCGTGCGCGATCTGGCAAAGGTAGTTGGCAAGGTCTCCCCCAAGGCTCTGATTGCTGTTATATCCAACCCTGTCAACTCAACTGTGCCTATTGTGGCTGAAACCCTGAAGAATCTAGGCGTCTACGACCCTGCCCGCGTCTTCGGTGTTACTACTCTGGACGCAGTGCGTGCCTCCCGTTTCATTTCTGAAATTGAGGGCACCAACCCTGCCGATGAGAACGTCACAGTCGTTGGCGGCCACTCCGGACAGACTATTGTGCCATTGATCAGCCAGAGCAACCACCCCGAGCTCAGCGGCGAGAAGTACGATGCTCTGATCCACCGCATCCAGTTCGGTGGTGACGAAGTTGTGAAGGCCAAGGATGGTGCAGGATCTGCTACACTTTCAATGGCTTTCGCTGGTGCTCGATTCACCGCTGCTCTTTTGAAGGGTCTGAAGGGTGAGCCGTCGCAAGAGACTACCTTTGTTGAGAGCCCCCTCTTCAAAAATGAGGGCATCACATTCTTCTCATCCAAGGTCGATCTTGGCAAGAATGGCGTGGAGAAGATCCACGATCTTGGCAAGCTCTCCGCAAAGGAGAAGGAGCTCATCGCCGTGGCCAAGGAGCAACTCAAGAAGAACATCGACAAGGGCGTCGCCTTTGTGAAGGAGAGCCCCTAAGCTATATGTATCTACTATAAGATTCAATTTCCTGTGATATGTGACTTGATTGGCGCCATTAGTGTAAATATTTCACACACTGTAGATAATGTCTCTTCTCCGAATAAATTTTTCATCTTCTTTTTTGAATTATTATCGTGCAAACCTAATTTGTAGATTCAATGGCGCTGGTCAGAGAGACAAAAGTAAACAGCAATGTCCCTATAAGTAACGACATGGCTCAGTCATGGCTACAGTTAAAATTTAGCTTTAGGCTGAAGTTTGTTCTAATGAAATATTTCTGTGAGTAGTACCGGGTTCACGTTTCAGCGTGGTGGGCACTTCCAGCATATTAGCATGCTTCACCAAAACAATAGGCATGTTTGCCAAGCAACGAGGGCAAGTAAAGCTAAGCTTCATTCTTCTCACCATCGTATAACCCTAAGCTCTACAATTATAATGCATCTCTTCAGGTCTAACACACTATTCTTCTATCACACTGCGAGGTGCTCGGCTTGGTACGACCGAATAGGTACTCAGTCACATGACGTTGTAATCGGGCTTAGGGAGATATGCTGACATAAGGGAAGTAGTAAGTACGCGCATATCGTCATCAGCTGTCGAATGGTATGTACTATCAATAACCTCAAAACCTGACGGTAAGTTGCGACACGGGTAATGCATGATGTCCACGACGGCTTCAAGAATAATATTAGCTCCGCAAATAAGTTTAAACTTAGGCTTAGCACCGTGTCAAGCCCACCGGCACCGCTTTCTATTCTTGAGAGCACTCCCTGCCATCTCGGCAATTTGAGCCTCAATACTAAAATTGTTGGTAAGTGCGGTGTATATTAAAATAGAACATAATTCACTAGATAGAAGTGTGAGGTTTAGGCTATAGCGGCATATTGGTTAATACATGTGGAGGAGAGATAAATACGGTATGCAGACCAGTAAATTCCTCTCGTCTCCAGCATAGGAAGTTGTGTTGCGCCTATATCTTGTGTGGTGAGCGTTAAAGTTCCACTGATTCTCAATATTACTAAGTTTTATAAGCTCCCGTGCCAACACAGGTACGCTCTCGATCAAAGATTTGCCCTGGATAATTGGAAGTTGAAAACATGGGATTTTTACTTGACAGCACCAGGTACATGGCAAGTCTAAATGCACCTTCGCGCGTCATCGTCCAAACCATATGAGCTAGATTTATAAATGTTTTCACTGAAATGCTAGAGACATTTTCCCCATCTCTTTCCAGTAGAACCCTAACCACTGGCTTCATTGCGAGAGAGCGCTGCATGAACATACGAAAAGCCCTGCGATTCACTAACAGGAGTCGATATGTACATTCCACAGCTGATTTACCATCTTGCCATAATGAGAGGACCTATTAAAGGAGAAATCTCTCCAGAGAAATCGGGCATAATTTCTAGCCGCACAAATCTGACAGTGAGTGCCAACTGGGTTGCAGCCGTCATCACCTATCGGAGACGTAACCCAAACCCGGTAATTGACTGGCTTGTCACCATCGCGTACAGTACGCTGACAAATCAATAACCGGCAACTCAGCCCATCAGCACGAGGCTGGTGGTGGTAAAAAGAAGTGCTGTGGGGACAAAAGAAAGGGGTTCCTACTGAATATCCGTGCTCTTTGGAATGTATGCTATAGACAACCATTTTATATTCATAGCTATTGCGTCGGATAAGCCCCTCCCATATATTTTATTACACAACGCCTCCTTGCCATGACTGAGACGACGCACGGCTTCTGGTGTTACGCGTCCATAATGCGAACGCGTACAATTTGTTAGTCAGCGCTTGCCAATCAAGCACCTCTTAGTCTTTCTCCACTATCGCGAGATCATATATTTACCTCTTGCCACCCGCATTTTCTCCTTGGCGGACCTCAACCCACTAACAAAACAAAACCTCAAGTTCTTTTTTTTCCTCTTCGTATATTCAGACATGGCTACCGTTTCGGGCTACAGTCAGTCTAGCAGTCTGCTCGCTACACCTACCACTACATCGACGGCTGCAGACCTAGGGCCCGATTTCGGCCCATTTGACCCGTGGTCAGAGGCCAGTGCCCACGCTCAGGCACAGGCACATGCTTTCGATACCGAACCGTCTAGCCCTCGCGATCAAGGTCTAAACGGGTTCGGGTTGAATCATCATCTTTCACCGTTTATGGCACTTGATCGCAGCCCACTTGCGATTAAGCCCATGACGCCGCTGCAAAAGCGTGCTGAGTCCCTCAGCTTACAGCTGCCGTCGCACCAGCAGCTCTTTTGCGTGCCCACGTCGGCAACTTCGAACACTGGTAGCTTGTGCGGACTGGTGACTCCGCAAAGTAGCTCGTCAGCGGACTTGACATCATGGTCAGTTTCGTCGACATCGTCATCTGTGTATTCTCACCAAACTCCGCTGCGAAGTCTATCAACCAGCATGTTGTCGACGCCGCTCGACACGCTGTCACTGGGAAGTCCTCTTGGGAATACCCCAATGCGTTCGACCATGTTGGATACTCCAGTTGATACCCCGCTAGGTACTCCACTCGGTGAGCCACTGGACTCTTCATTAGGAATGCCGCTGTCGGCATCGCTGCGGCACGCCGCCCACCCCGCTCATCTTTCACTTGAGCCCCGGCGGCTATCTCACGCCTGTCCGCTCGACTTAGATACCCGCGGTCGCATGGATTCGGTTGAGCTCAAAGACGATCACGCCGTCCCAGCAAACCACCACAATGACTTGACTGCCTCGGATGATGAGCAGCCAGTACGTTCTTTTGCCAGTTCTGAAGCGCCCAGCCGGACCACTTCGCTTGTTAATATCAAGGCCCAGCTTCCCACCGCAGCGTCGGGAACCAATCCGTTTTATTGCCCGCCCCCGTGCATGCGCTCTTACTCGACGTCGGCACTCTACACTGCAACTCCTGTCGCTACAAAATCTTGGAACTCGAGCCACGAACTAGAATCGTCGCCCTCGTTTCAACAAGAGGATCTGGCAGATCCAGACGCTGATGTTCTCACTCCCAAACGCAAGCGCTCAAAGTCACTTGGGAATACTTCAGGTAGTGCTAGTGCTGCGACTCCACGTAATCTACGAGTGGTATCCGCCAAGGAGGGCGTTTCCAAGGAGGGTCCTGCAGACAAGCCGTTCCTATGCACCCAACCAGAGTGCGGTAAGAGCTTCCGCCGCATGGAACATCTACGCCGTCACATCAAAGTCCACACGCAAGAACGACCGTACACCTGCGCCGTAAGAGGCTGCACGCGCAAGTTCTCTCGCAGCGATAACCTTAAAGCTCATATGCTCACACACACTAGACAAGGTGGCCGCAACGTATATGTTGAGGGTCTTGTAGGGGATCAGGGCATTGTGACTCCAATAAAGCCACGCAAGCCACGGAAAGTTTATCCATAATTTATTTAACACTGCATTTTCATACCCGTACTTCTGATCTGTAATTTATACAAGCTGAGCTGTTTGATACCCCAATTTAAGTTGTTGTTTTAACTCTCTGCTTTGATTCTGAACGAATGGTGTCGATATCATCAGCAATTCTTTGAGAGGGCTCGATGTTTATGGCAATATCTCCCTGGCAACACCATCGCCTCCAAGAGCTGCTGAGGTCACGAACTCCTGATGTCTTAAGTGTGCCAAGAGGTAACACAGGCTAGTGAGAGTCATAAGTACAGCGCAGGTGATGAGCGAAGTTGCCTTTATGCCAATCCCACCATACTGAATTGCTGCCATAGCAATGTAGAACCCAGCACGCGGCAGGTTCTGGTGGAACGTTTTGATAAACGTGGTGAAATTCTCGGTGATTGGACAAATTCGCAGCAAAAATGGAACCTCCAGAAATATAATCATCAGACCCTGGACCAGAGCAATAATCGAGAAAATTATGATGAGACTAACGTGGAGCAGGTTGACAATGCCGAGAGCAACATTGACCAGAGCACAAGCTACTCCTAGCCACTGGCCATAGACGCTCCAATTTCTGCTTTGCAAATCTGTATTGAATGCAGACAGAATCGCCCTGACGATTGCGGACGGAGCACCGTCCAAAAGAGCCATCGTGAGTTCAGCGGCCGCTGGAAGTGAGGTGGTTGGTGTGTCAGCTGAACCGAGCTGTATTAGTGCGTAACACGGGAGCTCCCGCTGAGGTAGAGAGGGCCGGCATGCGCATCTGAGGAATTAGACAACCAGGCGAGTAGTCGCTGAGCATTGTTGTAATTAAAAAGAATTGTAAATGATAGTTAAGGTCTATAAAGGACCAGAGTGCATCAAAGCATTGTGGCACGCTGAGGAATAAATGTAATTTATATAGAAATGCTACATCCAGACCGCTGCAATTGCGGGGGTGAGTTTGCTATTACTTGTTCAGCGTTTTGGGGTCGACGTCGCGGATATCCGAGAGTTCCTTGATATCCTTCGCATTTTCTGGGACTACAATGCCTGGAGCGGCATTCAACCGCCCTGCATAGGTCTCAGCCTTCTCTTTGGCTTCATCTTCTGCCTGAAGCTTAGCATTCAGGGAAGTGGCGTCGACATTGCGGATTTCCGAAAATTCTTTGATTTTAGAGGCATCATTGGGAACTGTAATGCCTGGGGACCCAAGCAGATTGGGCTTAGACTCGTCGGGTGGCATTACAGTAGGCTTCAAGTCGGGCATGGTTATACAGAGCAACGCTGCTAGCCTGGGGACAAGATGGTTGCTTAGCTGAAAGTGTGGTCACGGGGTCGCAGCTAGGTGGGGTTGGGCTGGTGGGAGGAAATAGCGGTCATCACACATCTGATAGCGTGCACGTGATTTCCTGGCCGAGGAGGAGCTGAACTGCCAGTCTTCAGCCCTGCTCAAGAATTTTAATTGAGTCTAAATGGCCATGCTTCTCGGCCAAATTTATCTGAGTTTTAATGTGGAAGTACTGCATCTCCAATGCACGCTGCGACTCAGCCACGTTGGCGATCCCCACGAGATGCTTTAGCAGCGGCATAAGCGTATCTGGTAAGGTTGGAACAACAACAGATTCAATAAAAGATGAGCTTCTCACATCTCATCAACAAGGTGCGCGGACAGCCAGAGAGTTATCATCGTAAGGTAGAATATGATTTTGGAGAGCCTCTTGGAGCGGGTGCCTTCAGTGTCGTTCGCCGAGCCAAGGATCTAAAAAACAATAGGGAGGTGGCTATCAAGATCATGCTTCGCGAACGCATAAGGGATCCAGAACAGGTTGTCAATGAGCTCCATTTATTGTCACAACTGTCTCATCCTCATATTGTGAGGCTTATTGACTACTTCGAATCCAAGCATAAGTTTTACGTTGTAACTGAGCTTTGCACTGGAGGCGAATTGTTCGAACGAATTATTGAGCAAGGACGATTCGACGAGACCGTCGCGGCTCAGCGTATGAGAGATGTCGCAGAAGCTCTAGATTACCTGCATGATCGGGACATTGTACATCGCGACGTCAAGCCCGAAAACTTACTATACAAGTCGCACGACCAGGATTCGCCTCTGCTGCTAACGGACTTTGGGGTTGCGAAAGAGCTAACAAACCCCAAAGAGCGCATCACTAGTGCAGCCGGCTCTTTAGGGTATGCTGCTCCAGAGGTGTTCGAAGGAAATGGTCATGGAAAGCCCTGCGATGTCTGGAGTCTTGGCGTCGTTATTTTCACAGTGTTGTCAGGATACTCACCATTCGCTGCGGAGTCTGCTGAGAGTTTCATGCGGGAGGTTGGACCCGGTTTCATCATCAACTTTCCTCCTCAGTACTGGGGAAGCGTGAGCAAAGATGCCAAGGATCTGATCTCACGCATGATTGTATACGATCCCGCCAAGCGGTTGACTATGGGGGAAGTCCTGTTGCATCCGTGGCTCGCGCCTCATCTTCAGCATTCTACTTATGATCTTCTTCCCACGGTTCGTGAAGGCTTGTCGGCTCGGCGGCGATGGCTTGCTGCCTTCGAGAAAATTCGTATAGCTCAAAGGATTCGAAACTTGGGGATGGAGAATGAGAATGATGATGATGCATCAAGCAAGTTCCTCAGCATTGTGGCCGCTGCTCAAGAGCAGAAATACCGAGAGCAGGAAAACTCCGCGCCGCCGACAAGTTGACGTCGCTGTCACGCTCGACAGGTATCTTTCATACCAGATTACTATTAGCCACTGCCTATATCAAAATCAAGCAGAAAGTAATTTATTAGCAAATTGTTATACTACACTGACGTGAAAATAAACGTCCACGTACGAACGTACGACCTCGTCTCTCAAAGCAGAAGTGACGTTAATTGTTACGGGCACCCCAGATACGAATGAAAGCCCAGAACCGCAATAATTAAAGCTTCCGCACTCTTTCACGGCCAACCGATATCCCGCCAAATATGTAAAGGTCAAAAAAAGAGCACACGAAGGATGTGGATAAGTTGAGAGAGACAAAAGCAGCCTTAGCAGGGCTTTCCTTGTTAACCAATGGGGCATCAGCCACCAGCAACACAATAGCTTATTGCTATTTCAGAGCCGGCCGGGCCTGCCAAAATTTGTCTAAGTCCTGACGGGTCGCAACACCCAGGACAAACTTTTGTGTCGAGTCAGTAATGACCGCAAATGGATGGTCGTTGGCGAAGAAAACGTCAAGCTCTTCTAAAGATGTTTCCGGTGTAATTGGCACAAACTGTTTCTTCGATGTCCGAAACCGATTATAATGCTCCTTGACCAGACTTGCAGCGCTAATATCTGACTTTTCTAGCTGCTCTGCTGTCAGGTAGCCGAGTAATCGTCGCTGTCGATTTAAAACAGGCAGATAACTAAATGAGTGCTCAAACGAAATTTCAAGAGCACTCCCAATTGTCATGTCGGGATAAATGCATAGCGCTGGCGGAGGATCCAGATCCTCGACTGTGGCCCCACGAAAGTCTCTTGCCATATTTCACTGACAGTGATGACTGTTCGATTAGTCCGGAAAGTTTCAACTTGAGAGCTGGCATTCCCAAGGTTCTAGAGAACGTACAAAGCAAGGAACTGAGGACGCGGCCTCAGTAGCTCAGCAATTACGCTATGGATGATCGAGTGACTCTAGTGAAAGGAGGGCCGCGAGTAGGATTTCTCTGCAAGGTGTGCAGACTGACATTCAGTGACAGTATTCAATACCTTGACCACACCCACTCACAGCAGCATCTGAGCCGCATTGGCCAGAATCGCGTCGCTCGCGCTACACTTGCCGATATCCGCCGAAGACTACAAGATCTGGCCGCTGCCAAGGGAGTAGAGCCGTGGGCCCCTCTATATCCACTCCCAAGCGACAGCGAGACTGGATTGAGACGGTAATCGTTTAGTACGTACTGGTTTGTATTATAGAAAGCTTAGGCTGAAACAGCATATGTACCTTTCTTAGGCGCAACATCATGAGCTGCTAAAGTGTCACGAATCTGCTTGTATACTGCATCAACGGGCTGATCACATTTGATATGCGTGACTTTGTTAGCCATATCGAAGTAGTCCACAACAGGCATGCTCTGATTTACGAATACCTTGAAGCGTTTATGGATGGACTCAATGTTGTCATCTGCGCGACCACTAGTCTCACCTCGCTTTAACAGGCGACCCAGCATTACCGATTCAGGACAATCAAAGAAGAGAGTAAACTTCGAGTGCACCACGCTATCCTCAAACGTCAATGCTTGGTCCATCGCGCGAGGGAATCCATCAATCAGGAAGTGATGAATTCCTCGGTCCATGTTATCCTTCATAGCGTTCTTGAGTAATGAAATAGTCACTTCCTGTGGAACAATCTGGCCAGATTTGATGCAGGAACGGATCAAATCACCGAACTGCGATCCTGGTCGATTCTGCTCCGCTCTAAGCAAGTCGCCTGCACTTAGATGGACAAAATTATAATCACGGACAATATTGTCGCACTGCGTTCCTTTGCCACTGCCAGGACCTCCAAGGACGAACACGACGAACGCGTCGCGGGCGCTGAATGCGGGTTGCGCTGTCTTTTTCCCTGATGCCTTGATGCGCTCATATTCCTCCAAGCTAATCTCACCGCGACGCTTACCATCATAGTTGCGAGCCGTGACAACGAACAGAGCCGTGCCCGCTACGAATATCAGCACGAACCATCGCAATTTGGGGGTCTCCGGGGGCTTTTGGCTGGCAAATCCTCGCCGCAGGATCAAATTGTTTACCATGATAGATGGCCGATTCTGCCGCGGCATCATCGGCAGTCCCGATAGGCGCGAAGTGCGGAGCGGACGCAGGAATCGCGTGAACATTCGACGATGATTACGAGAGTCGAAACTGCGCTTCCTAAATCATGATCTGGCCAGACCCCAAAAAGTTTCAGCTGACACATTCACGGAGCCAGCGATCGGGATGTCCTTGGTAAATTTGGGATATGTCTGTGCCCATCTCCAGAACGTGAGTAGGGTGATGAAGCCTCTTACATCAATACCCATGTCACGGCTGCACTTGCAGGTAGCGCTGGGTCTGTACAAAGAGGGCTTCTTGTCCTCGATCCAGCGCGGCAACCTCTATGGGCCGGACCTCGAATACACGCCAACCACATTTGACAACGTCTCAACACGAAGACTCTGGCTGGGACTGAAATACCGCGAGTTCAAACCAGTTCTCCATAAGATCCGTCTTGTAAGCCATCCGAACCGAAGAGTTTATGCCAGTCATTCGGAATTAATTGGCCTTTGCACTGGAAAGCCGCTGGGCAAAGTACAGCCTCTGGCACTAGGTGAGGTGATGTTTGTACGGACCCGGGATACGGGGAGACCAGTATATGAGATTCACGATGCTGTGAGGCGGCGACTTGAAGGGGAGATTATCTGTCGTGCCAGCTAGTCGACTAACCTGTATATATGAAACTATATGATGCTAAATAGAGATTTTTGCTCCAATACCAATTGTACGCCACTCCCGAAGATCAAGCTGCCAATCCCTCCATTCTGCCATGTTTTTCTCTCGGGTGGGGATACGTGAAGACTCAGAAAAGAGATCCGCTTCCACGAATGCAGAAGAAGCGGCGCGATTGCGACCACGAGAACGCGCTCGTGGCGGTGAGAGTGAAAGTTCAGCCGTCGGTGCCCTCAAAGACGCCACCTCAGCCTCTAGCACGCTGATTTTGAGTGTGAGCTTGTGGACTTTTTCTCGGAGCATGTCGTTTTCCTCCCGTAAATCTGCTATTGCCTCTGTATCGCCATCGGCATCGACAGTCTTCGATACAGGTCTGGGCTGCTCAGCAGGCCGATGCCGCGCATCTTCCTCGTCTACTCTTGCATCGTGAACGGCCGTTTCTTCTGTCGGTGCATCGATTGGCGATGATTCGATTTCGAGGTCAGGAGACGGCTGTTCAACTTTATGACTTGTCAGTCCGGGTGCTTCAGCTTGCTCAGATGGTTCAGATGTCTCTGTCCCCTCTTCAATCTCAACACTCCCGCCGGCACCCTCGGCTAGTTCTGTCTCAGCTGGTATTTTGTCTGTTGTAGCAGCCTCCGCAGTGGATTCTCGCGATTCCCCTACAGCATCGCTCGGAACATCTTCAGCAGTATCTTGTTTAGCCTTGCGCTCTTTCTTTAGCTTTTCGTAGCGCTTCTTTGCGGCCTTGAGTCTATCTTTCTCCGCCGGCATACCGGGAATGGTAACTGCTTCTTGCGACTTCCTAAGAAAACTCCCACCTGGATTGCTTACGTCTGTTCTCCGTTCTGAGTATCTATCTTGCCGAATTCGCGATGGCGCGTGGTAACCAGCGCGAGCTTGCCCGGCAAAAAAACCTGAAAAAGCAGCAGGAAGCAGCCAAAGGCAAGAAAAACAGTGGAAACATGCAGCAGCGCATGATTTCAGATGCTGAGGCGATGCGCCAGAAGCAAGCTGCCGCTGACGCTAAAAAGGCTGACGAGTCCAAAAACACGAATGCCCAGAAGGGCCAACGAGTGTCATATTAAGTAAATTTTGTATCAATTGTTCAGTTTTTTCGTATCATATTGCGTTATGTCTTGAATTGTTCGACCAATAGTCACCTTTGCGCTCACCACTCAGAATCTTTGCATAAGCGGTTTGAGGTCTAAAGGGAGGAAAGTGCCATGATCGATCTTGACCTACTAAACAGGTGCTTCCAACTACAACAAAAGGATACGACATCAGGTAATGTACCCAATCACAGCAGTTATTTGGTATTTGACCACCAGATCCCGATAAATGCAAGCCCCCCTGACGAGCATTCTAGCTCCTCAGTGGCGGTTGAAGTTGCAATTGGCGAAGATGGACTCTTAGTGCTTGCCCCACGAGCACTTCAAAGATCTGAAAAAACACCGAAGAAAAGAAAACTGTCGCAGTTGCGCAATTCACTGCCGCGCGTCGTCACAGCGCTGACTCTTGCAACAGATGTACAATCTGATATCCTCTTAGCCGCTGATTTGAGGCGAAATCGTGCCATTATGGAAGCACGATTCGTCTCCGTTACTGGCCCAGAGTTAGCTATTAATGATAACAGCATATTGTTGAGGGCCAGGGTCGAACTACTAGCTAACGCGGGTCCGCTCAGTTCGCCAAGATTCGGCCAGTCGGCATTGATGAGACTATTTGCACGAGCTTTAAACGATGAGACTCTTGCGAACCCAGAGCCTTATAGAGCCTCGGCGGCAGACCTTCTTCGCGTTCTTACTAGAGCCCCAAGATCTAACGCACCGGAGATCCATGCCGCAGGCCTTCTGACACCCCTGCTTCCATTTCAGCGCGAGAGTGTGCAGTGGTGCTTGAGACGGGAGGGCAAGGACCTCGAGCTTGACGGTTCTGTCGTTGATTTGGATCCTGCTATTCGAGATTGTGTGGTTACCCCACCGCTAGGCTGGCGCCAGACCGCAGATGGTCAGTTGTGGATAAATCCATATAGTGTACAGACGGCAACCTTAGAGCCTCGTCCGCCTCCGTTTAAAGGTGAGTATGCAGGTATGGGTCTCTTAGCAGAGGAGATGGGCTTGGGTAAAACGCTTGAAATAATTGCACTCATAATTCTTCACCCTCGCAACCTCACTGAACGTCGACACCTTACCGAGAATCTTTCTTCCCGCATCGAAACCCCTTCTAATGTTGAGAATACTTTAGAGGCCTCGAGTTTGCACAGTAGAATTTTCGATCTGAATCGTGCTAAGACAACGGCATCTCCGTACCAGCGTTTAGAACCGAGACCAATTAAGGCTACTTTGGTAATTGTTCCTCCAGTAATCTTGACTCAGTGGCAGAACGAGCTCGAGTCTCATGCTCCCTGCCTCAATGTTGTTTTCTATGAAGGGCGGCACCGTGGCATCCATGTTGAGGAGCTTGCTGCTGCCGACGTCGTATTAGCATCTTACACGGTTGTCAGCGCCGAGGTTCACAGTGCCACCTTTAACCCTGGAAAACATAATACGCGATACTGGCATCTAAGAACAGATATTGAAAGCGTTCGATCGCCTTTAGTGCAAGTTCAATTCTGGCGCGTTGTTCTTGACGAGGTTCAAATGATACACACGGGAATCAGCAATGCTGCTAAAGTTGCTCGCTTGGTACCACGAATACATGCATGGGGTGTCACTGGAACCCCAGTTAAGACTTCAATCACCGACTTACGTGGACTTTTATTGTTTTTGGACGTTGAGCCATTCGTGGAGGCGCCCGCGTGGCAACGGATGATTGCTAGCCCCGTAGATTTTTCGGCAACGATGAATCGCATAGGGATGCGTCACACGAAACCCTTGGTGGCTTCTCAACTTCATCTTCCGCCACAGAGGCGCGTACTAATACCGTTGCGATTCAGCCAGATTGAACGGCATCACTATGACAATTTGGTAAACAAGTTCAACGACCAAATGCATCCTAACCGATTATCTTGGTTAATCCGACTACGGCAAGCCTGTTGCCATGCCTCACTGTCCCATCGCGATCCAGCGGCCCCTATTTTGACGGTAGATCAGGTCTTGGCCCGGCTGGTAGACGATGCAGAGGCCACAGTCTACGCAAAGCTTCGCGCTCGTCTGATATTGCAGCTTGAGCTAGGGCAGCTCCTCGATAAGGCTGCAAGAGTGGCTGATGCTGTTGTATTATGGCAGAAACTCGCTGTTGAGGTTGGAGAATTGAGCAAGGAGTATGAAAAGCGCTTGGAAAAGCTACAGGAAGATGTTAAATATCGACGAGATATTCTAGACAAGCTTACAGCCGAACTCGCTGCAGATGAGAGCGGTGGCGCTGTTACAACCGTTACGGTAAAGGATGAAGCCGAAATCGAGTATGCCGAACATGCGTTAGCGATGGCACAAGCTCGAGTGCAGGGTGTGAAGTCTCGGGTACGGTCACTTCAGGAAATGCTGCATCGCGCATACTTTTTTATGGGGACAGGCTATTTCCGTCTCAATGAGCGCCTGGCAGAAGGCAGTAGTAAGATTGAGGATGTAGCACAAAAAGGCCCAAGCGGGGATACTGCCAGCATCAAAAAGGAAGAGCCGAATGGTGAGTTTTCCGCTCTCGAGACATTATACTACGATAGAGCAGAATCTTTGCGCCAAGAGCTTCTTGGTGAGGAAGCTGAGCGGGTGCATCAACTTGGAAGCCGAGTTAAGGAGCCCACGGTGCATAATGTCCCGAGTGCGACTCCAGGCTCAGAGACACTGAACGCCTCAGCCAGCTATATCCGGGATATGGGAGACCATCTCTTGAGACTGCTGCGTACACCGCTTCTGGACAAGGAAGCAGCTGTTGAGAATGACGTGTATGCTGAGTCTCTCGATGATCAGGAGCATGCGTTCATTTTACTGGACTTACTGCAGATTGCCCTCAAAGATCGGTCTGTTTTGATACTGGGAGGAAATCCGCCTCCAAATCCTAAGGACATTCGGTCAGAAAAGAAAGATAAAACTCCAGTTGATACAAAAGAAGAGAATAACGAGGTTGACCTTAGAGCCGAACTTCTTAAACGAAGAGATGATATCCGACCAGATTGGGCGCCAGAGCCTCTGTATTCCGTTGCGCGACGGGTCCCAGAGCTCAGCCCTCTTGTTGACCGTATGCGTGACGAACTCCGCGAATGGAATCGAGAGCTCGGAGCCCTTAGGGATTTGTATAACGGTCGTTTGGAATACTACAAACAGCTGCAAATGCTAAGTGACCGTGTGGTAGACATAGAAACGCCCCCCGACGCTGATATTCGAAAATTGGTGCAAGATAAACGAGCTGCTGTTCACCGAGCTGAGAGAGCCACTCTTCATTTTGAATCTAAATTACGGTATGTTCGAGACCTTGAGGTAACAACCGCCCCTGAACTACGCGAAGGTGAGGACCCCACCTCTGAATGTCCTATCTGTCAAGAAGATTATGAGCTTGGTTCACTCACTGCTTGCGGTCACCGATTCTGTACGAATTGCATCATGACGTGGTGGGAGATCCGCGGGTCGTGTCCAATTTGTAAACGAAAGATCGGATCGCAGGATATGATACAGTTTCGTACCAGGCAGATGGATGCTGCAGCACGACCAGCATCTCGGCAGAATTCCATAATAATGAACAGCGAGTCTGAGGAGATATACACGCCCTTGTCTAACTCTACGTTTAACTCAATTGCTCGCATACCTATTGAGCGTCCTTATGGAATTAAGGTCGATATGATTGCACGGCACATTAAGTGGTTGCGTGCCCAGGATGAAACTGCTCAGGTGGTGATATTTTCACAATGGGCGCAAATGCTTAAGATGGTTGCAGCTGCGCTGCACGAGAATGGACTTGAAACAGCGGGTATTTCAGATGGTGCTGCCATGTTTCGAACAAACACGGATGTTGCTTGTTTTCTTCTACACGCCAAAAGCGACGCTGCAGGTCTCACTTTGGTCAATGCGTCCCATGTAGTTCTCTGTGAGCCTCTTCTGAATACAGCTGTCGAGCTTCAGGCAATTTCCCGTATCCACCGTATCGGCCAAACACAGGAAACAACAGTATGGCTATTCTGCGTGGAAGACACAGTCGAGGAAGCTATCTTGGCATTAACTACTCGCCGACGCATTCGGCATTTAGCCGATCTACGCAAGGAAAATATCGCAGACGATGATGCTGATTCCTCTATTCTGGCTTCGAGCACAGGGACCACGCTTGTGGACAAGTCTTCTGGCTCTGAAGTTGTCGCTGACAGCGACATGAATGAAGTTTTATATTGGAAGTCTAGCGCCGATCTCAAGACGGTAGAAACGCAGGAAGATACCCCATGACATTTACTTTAATTTATCTTAATTTAACTCAATTCAATTATATTTAAATCAGTATGCGTTGATTTGCACTAAGCGTTCTCGATTGGGAAGCTCATCCAGACCATCGGTACAGGTTGTCGTCGGCAGCATATGCCGTTCCCTCGTCAATCAAAGAGTTAATCACGCGACGAACCTCGCTCTGGTCCACTCCAAGCTCGCGAGAAATATACTCAGTGGTAACGCCGTCGTCGTTATCATCATGCGTCCTGATAATTGCTGCCACCCTTCCTTTGATATCGCCGCCAGTGCCATTTGAGTCAACAAAGAGAACGTCGCCACCTGCAGATGCTCCGCGGTGATTGTTGTCCGACCCGAAGGGAATCTCTCCAGTGATTGCAAGATGTTCACGCAAAGCTTGTACCTCGTGATATAGCACTTGATAGGCGCCTACCTCCTGGTCAACTCGCTGAACTGTGAACCGCTTACGATTGCCACTGAACTTGCCATAGCAGATCGCATATGCTCCGAGTTTCGAGCTTTCCGCGAATTGCTCCGCAACTGATGTCCCCTCGCCAAATTCTGGCGCTGTATCTGGCCGACTAACGAATTGCAGAGTATCCAAAGTGCCAGAGACATCTTCAATGCGCAAATCCACAGCAGTCCCTCCTTGGCGAGCGGTTACATCGCGTAAAATACCCACTACAAATACACGATCCGCAGGCTCACCGTCAATTTTCACAGGATCGTCGGGGTGACCATTTGACACTGCTGCTTGTGCGTCCAGAATCTGTTTTACTGTAACTGCGCGAAAACTGTGCAACTGGGTGGCCATAGTATTGCCCTGTGACCCGTATGAGTTCATTTCCATGAATCCACCACCTTCACTCATTTTCTTATCAACTTGGCTGCCCAAATCAAGTAACTATCGTTGTTTTGGCGATTGTTTGTGGCAAACAGATCGCGTCGCGTCCAAGAGCCTTTTAGATTACCAATACTTTAGTAATAGTATACGCGTGACAGCGACACGCGTAAAGAACGATAACGTTCGCAACCACTGGAGACTTACTTACGCATCCCTGGCCATTGTCACTTGCAAATCGGGAGTGATAGCCTGGTGAGAAAAAATCACAGATTGTCAGCTAAGGATATATGAGTATTTATTCTGGCAAGCATTACGGTGAGCAAACGTACCACATCAGTGCAATTTGACAGTCAGCCTGTTAATCACTAATGTACTCACGTGACCTCAAGATCACTATGAATCTCACCCCCGGTAGTCAGGTCGTCTAATCCACCTAGCAGTAACCCACTAGCATGGAAATCGAGCTCCGAGGCTTCACGCATGCTGAGACATCCCAATGCGAGAGTGAAAAATTTTGGACATATATCGTTCCCCAATTCAGTTACATCATCACCCCCAACGAGTGATGGACTCGACTGGCGAGTCGAGTACAATTTATGATGTTGTCGCCTTTACATTTGCAACAGCTTTTGCGATATTCTTTCGGGTCATAAAGTACCGTGGTATTCACCGGGTACCTAAGTCTGGTCCGGTAATCTTTGTAGGTGCTCCCCATGCTAACCAATTCGTGGATCCAATGATGATCATTATAGCCGTTCGCCAGAAGCTGCATCATTCCGTGAGTTTTCTGATCGCTGAAAAGTCTTGGAAGCTTCCTGTGATTGGCTGGCTTGCCCGACAGATGCGAGCAATACCTGTCGGCCGCTCGCAAGATAATCTTAAGAAAGGATATGGCGTTGTTACCACCAAAGACAAGCAAGTTCTCGGCCAAGGGACCAAGTTTTTGACCGAATGCCATTTAGGGATGACCCTGAAGGTCGACGACGAAGTGGGAACTATTCAAGAAATCTTAAGCGACACTGAAATGACACTGAGCAAAGCGCTAGCTATCGATATTGTGAACACAACTCCTTTCAAAATTGCAGCAAAAGTTGATAACTCCAAAATGTTCCGCTGTGTTTTCAATCATCTTGAGAAGGGAGATTGGGTTGGAATCTATCCCGAAGGTGGCTCTCACGACAGGACAACGCTGTTGCCCCTTAAGCCTGGCGTAGCTATTATGGCACTTGGTTCTATGGCTGAACGCCCTGGTACAAATGTAGCTATAGTTCCGGTGGGAATGAACTATTTTACTCCACACAAGTTCCGATCACGCGCCGTTATCGAATTTGGCGAGCCAATGTACGTCGATCAAGAACTAGTAAAGGAGTATAGGGAAGGAGGTGCTGAGGGCAAGAAATCATCTGTGAAAAAGCTTCTGAGTCAAATTGCTGGTGCACTAGAACGAGTGACCATTCAAGCGCCGGACTACGAAACACTTATGGTTGTACAGGCTGCCCAGCGTCTATATCGGCCCCAGAGACATATTCCCCTCGGACTCGTCGTTGAGTTCACGCGTCGATTTGTACGTGCTTATCAGTACTACAAGGACGATTCACGTGTCCAACGGATTTACCGGCATGTGCAGGTATATAACGAGCAACTTAGCGACATGGGACTCCGCGACCATCAGGTAGACGTCGCACAGCGATCAAAGTTCCAGATTTTGCGGCGACTTGTGTGGCGCCAGCTCTTGCTGTCCATATGTGCTGTAGCGAGCATTCCCGGTCTGGTTCTAAGTGCGCCGGTACTGATCGTTGTCAAGTGGTATGCCAGTCTTAAGGCGCGCAGAGCATTGGCGGAGTCGACTGTAAAGGTTCATGCTCGCGATGTCATGGCTACATGGAAAATTCTGATGAGTATGTTTTGGGCTCCGCTACTATACTCTGGTTACAGTGTCTATGTATGTCACTTTGCTTTTTCGCATGGATATGCTGAGCGATCGCTGCTCAATTTTGTTATTCTATTTTGGGGCTTTTTGACCCTATTCGCTGCTGTGAGCTTTGCAACCTTGTTTATTGCCGATGCCGGACTTGACGTATTCCGCAGTCTGAAACCGCTCTATCTAGCCCTCTCTCCTTTCCATACCGACACACTACGCCAGCTTCGTGAACGACGTGCCAGGCTAGTCGGTGAGATTACAGATCTCGTTAATGACCTCGGTCCGGAGCTATTTCCGGATATTACTGACCATTTGGACAACAATGGTGCATTTAGATATGATGACATTGACCCCGACGAAGATCCGCGGACCGATCTACGTGGTTTGCATTCTTCGCTGGACATACGGGGCAACTACGATCTTGCCAAAGTACCTATTTTCAGTACAGACCTCTCTAAGGAAGCCGAGTCGAGCGGCGCGCTCTCTTTTAAGGCAAAACGCCGGAGCTGAACACTATTTATTTGACTTCAAGTAATAAATATATCTAGTCCTCACCTGCAGGAACTTCATCCTCTAGTACTTTTATAAATCTTACCCGGATTTCGGTGGTAGCGGCGCCCTGTAGCACATCGCTCACAAATTCCGTCTCGACCGCAAGCTGAACCATCTCTAGAGCGCCACGCAACACTCCTGCAAGAACCTGCGAGTACCAAAGCTCGCGACATGCACGCTCGTTCGGCAGTTCGACAAACTCTGCAAGTGGGTTCTCAGTTAAAACCAAGCTGAATTGTTGGTTATCTGGGGTCCAGCTTGCCACGGTCGGAACTGCGTTCAGGAAGATTTTGAAGCCAACTTTTGAAATGACTTCAGCCGTCTCCCGAAAATTTTGGCATCTAGGTAGTGCGGTTTTTGCGAGTACCTCCTCGATGAGCCTAAGCCCAATGTTGTAACCCATCTTATCCAACTGGCGATTCACCTTAGGATAGTCGTTCTCGAAATCAGTGCAGAGTTGCGAGACAATACTGCCGTACATGAGGGCGAATAGCTCAACATTGATTTTTTCTGTTCGGTGCTTCCACACTTCTTCGCCGACGCCTCTTAGCTTCGACATATGCTCCGTTATGTAATAATGTAGCAGTGGATCCAAGGGACTTGCCGCTTGGGTTTCTTCTGTACTTGGCGATCCATGGACCACTAACTTGTTCTTCTGAACTGCGATATCAGCCATTTTGTCAAATTGGTATGTTTATGTATGTACATAGGACGATCGTTAAAAAAACACATATTCTAGCCGCGCAATTATTTTGATTCAAGCTCTTCAATCACCTCGTGTAAATTCTCAACGCCCAGCAGCTGAGCTTTACGCAGGTAGCGCAGCGCTAAACCGAGAGGGTCGTCAATCGGCTGAGAATCTTCATTTTTGCCGTCCTCGTTGTTACCCGAGCTGCTGATATCTGCGTATACCAAGAGATTCTCCGCACAAATCACGTAGCTCTGAGGGTCTTGCTCATCGAGCCCATTTTCGAACGCAGCAATGGCTTCCCGAAGTAAGCCAATGGCAGCTTCAGATTCTCCACGTTCCAGATTATAGCCTGCAAGTCTTTGCGCATTGTATCCCAGCGATTTGTTGGCATATCGTTTAGTCGCTGCCGCCTCCTCATACACTCGATCTGAGGCTATCAGCAGTCTGCAGCTATCTTGTAGGAGACCAAGAAGCTTTGAGAGTGGCAAATCAGAGTTTTCATCGGGATTGCGTACCTCGTCCCATTCCGCTGCGGCCTCTGCGAGTTGGGCAATCGCTACGTAAACCTGCGGAAGTTCAGAGCCAGCGTTCAAGACTTCATCCTTTGAGATGTTAATAAAGTCAAATACCCGAGCTAAAAGAGGGGTCACAGCTCTTTTGGCATCTCTTTCACAGGACATCCCTGACAGATCTTCAGGCGCCGAGACAAGAAAATCAGCATGACGTAGAAGCTCTCTGGCGGCAATGGCCCGAGAAGGGTCCCATTGAGTAACAGGAATATTGTCGAACGCCTTCAGTGCAGAGATCCTGAATTCAGAAGCAGGATCCTCCTGAGAGGTCTCACCAAGTTCTGCTAATGTCAAAAGCGCAGTGCCATAACCTGCCCACAACCGCGAAGATAGAGCCTCCCGCGTTCGCAATAGCTGGTCACATTCATGAACAAGTCCGCGCGCTAGCCGGGCATTTCGATCTTTTCTTAAGGTGTCAAAAAGCCCATCTGCTTCGGCTTCTTCCTCGTCAGCGCCGTCAGCAATTTCAATCTCAATATCAGGAGTTTGCGTTACTGAGTCCGTAGTGTCAGACGTCTCTATTGTTGCAGAACCAGTATTTTTGGCCCTTTTCAGACGCGCTGTCTTGCCGAGGCCCATGGGTCGTTTTGCAGGCATTTTTCACCTAGCTCGTCAAATACGATGAGGCACAGAAACACAAAGGAAGAAAGGATCCCCCGCCCGCGGCAAGTAAGCAAGCAGACGTGCTAGCTGGCTCGTCAACAAATTTAAGCATTGTCTAACCGGCGAAGGCGCTTTAGAACTGGAATGCTTTAAAAATAGTTACGGCACGCCTGAAGGCAGAGTTTGTGGGCTACAAAAAATTTCTAAATTTCTGCGCTATGGCCATGGTTCTGGTACATGGCACCATCAGATGTAAGCCATTTGCTAATTTACACCAAACGTGGAATGTGAAATTTACCTATCAATAGAAACGACATTGCCGAGTCGAAACCTCGCTATCCGGCTCGTAATGTACTTTTCAGTACACTTTACCTTCCAACCGGTTCAGCTTTTCTTTCGTCGCCTCCACTAATTAGGACTCGCATATGTCAGCGTATTTGTATTCTACCAAAAGGCACACCCAAATTTGTAAACACATCATCTAACGTTAAGCTCATGTCAGTTGAGATTGGGCCAGCGGTGGATACCCAAGGCTTCAAGCAATGGTCGATGCATGACTTTGAAATAGGGAGTAAGCTTGGGCGTGGTAAATTTGGCCGTGTGTTTCTCGTACGGATTCGAGACACAAATCATATCTTGGCTCTCAAGAGCATGCTGAAGCAAGAGATAATCGGGTACCATGCTGAAAAGCAATTCAAGCGTGAATACGAAATTCAAACTCGCCTTCGGCACCCACATATTCTTGGCGTCTTTGGCTGGTTCCATGATCGCAAGCGCGTCTATCTCATGGTCGAGTACGCAGCTGGCGGCGAGCTCTATAAACAACTGCAGCGTGAAGGTAAGTTTGAATCCAAACGGGCGGCACGCTATGTTGCTCAAATTGCCGATGCACTCCACTACCTTCACCGCAAGCGTGTGATCCATCGTGACATTAAGCCCGAGAATCTGCTCTTGACTACAGATGACGTAGTTAAGATCAGCGACTTTGGCTGGAGTGTATGTACTCACACCAGTCGTGGTACCCTGTGTGGCACCCTCGATTATCTGCCACCCGAGATGGTTGAGCGCAAGAGTCATGGCTTTGAGGTAGATGTGTGGGCTCTAGGCGTTCTAGCCTATGAGCTTCTATGTGGCACACCCCCTTTTGAGGAACCATCCACAGAGGAGACATATCGAAGAATTCGTGAAGTAGACCTCGTTTTTCCCGAGTACGTGGAGTCAGAAGCCAAAGATTTTATTCGCCAGCTGCTCGTGCACGACCCTCATAAACGTATGGCTTTAAGCGAGGTACCCAATCATCCGTGGATCCGAGCTGCCCATGAAGTCCAAGAGACCAGATGCGATTAACAACAGCCTTAAATCAAAATACCTCCGAAGCGTAGAAAATCACTATAATCATTACGGCCATACGTGCCTGTCTTCACAATTTCTGTATACGATAGCAAACTGTATATTAAATAACTTGGGATGTGAGGTTTACTACTAATTAAACGTGGGGCAAGGAGATCACGAAATGATCGACGAGCTAGTGGTGCTTTACCTGGACGAGTTTCGTTATCTTTGAGCTCTTAGACCAGTCTTTCTAAAAATTTCGTAGAAAGATCTAATAGCCATTCTGCCTAGCGTCATTAAAGCATAAATCGATAGTCTTACTTTAAGTTTCCGAAGTCAGTATTGGCGCAGCTGGCCAGAACTAGGGGCGACCAGATTATGTAACTGCTCGCGAAATCGCTTCAGGGCAGTAGGTGGGTCCAGGAAATTATGGAACCAGACCCGTGGCCCGAAGGGCACGGAAGAGGACCAGGGCCAGGCCTCTTATATGGAAATGGCTCTGTCCCATCCGACTATTCGCGCAGACTCTCGAATGGTACCGCCCCGAGTGATGCATCTGCGGTAGTTCAACAAGAGCTGTCGAATCTCAAAGCGCTCAAGCGCTTAAGTCTTGGGGCTACAACATCACCGCTGGATCCAGATCTCCCTCAGATAATACCAGATTCTCCTAAGCCGGCACCATCTAGCCCTCCGAATCCGTCTCATCGCTGGTCTGCTGGGTCCTCTCACTCCATGTTAGGACGAGAGTCGTCCTCTCTAGGCCGACAAGCTTCTCAGACATTACGAGGACAGGGCTCCCCAAATAATAACTTGTCACGCTCGTCAACAGGGTCATCGTCGTTGTCTGATCGGTCCCCTGTGAGCACGCCATCGGTGCCGAGAAGATCTCCAGCTCGCGATTCAGAACTAGATTCCACAGAATCTGGGTCTGTTGATCGCGAAAACATCGAAAAACTGCTTTGGGTCCCGGCGCACGTCCATCCAGAACTTGCTCCAAACGAGTGGCGAAGTTTTGTGCAGGAGAAACTTTCTGAGGGTGGATCATCGGGTTCACGGCAGTCGAGTCCCCCTTCTAGTCGGCTGAGCCATGTCGTTACTGAGGAGACGGAATATATGGATGCTTCCGAATTGCTTGACTGGCGGCGTAGACGTAGTCAGGGATCAGAAGATAATCGGCGCCGATCCATTCTGGAGCTGGGGGCTCAGTTGCAACAACTGGGCGAATTGGAAAGCCTCGCTACTAGTCCAGTAGATGATCGACCGATGCTTGCAGCGTCTCCTATGGGAGGTGCTACTGGATTGCGACGCACATTGCACTCAACGCGGCGGGTGCGTCCTAGGATTTCTAGGCCTGCTAGCCTACATTCGCGGGAATCTTCACGCGACTTCAAAGACCCTGATCAAAACTCTGTCCAGGTTTCTTCACATAATTCACGAGAAAATTCTGATCATGGGCCACATTCAACACAGCCTTTGGAGTCGACTTTAACTCCTGGCACCGCATCGACACCTGTACGCGACCAAGACCACAGACAGAGCAAAAATACTCGAGCAACTGAGCACAGAGATCAGAGTCCCAGTACAACGCAGAAACATACATTGCCTCCAGAGAATGTGAGGAGCAAGGCTAATCACCAGGATATCCGTGACACAGCTCAGCGGGATCATGAACATGAACAGTCAAAACAGTCAAAGCGGACACCCCTCAAGGTTAATACTGTCGTGGCTACCACGCTTGCGCAGCCCCCGTCGCCATCCGCAGCAGCACCTGCACCGGGTGCATCAGGGCTATTGGGATATCGCCGAAAGCCTTTGCACTCCCGCGACTCATCGCAAGCATCAACGCTGTCAACCTCCTCTGCCACTTCATCTTCTGGAAGCCCAGATGCAAGCCCATCTGAAGTGAAGTATGTTATCAACCAAATATTGGACAAAACTCTAGAGACTCCTCACGACAAATCAAGAGCCAAGCTCGACCGCAAGCAAAAGGAGCGCTCTCCTGAGAAGCCTTCTATAGAAAGACGAAGTGAGGACAAGTCTGAAAAATCCGAAAAGCGCTGGCGCTGGCTGGATGGAAACTCCTCAAAGGAGATCGCCAACTTGTTCAAGTCTAGACGAGATAAAGAAAAGGACAAAGAGAAGGACAAGGACAGGGATAGAGACACAGACAAGGATAAGGACAAGTACAAGGATCGAGACACAGAGAAGGATAAGGATCCCCGACGTAAAGGGCACAGCCGCACTGATTCTCGAACTGCAAATGTTGCAACACACGAGTTTGGAGGACCTTTGGCAACTGAAAATGAAGACCAAAGTCTTTCAATCTCGCGAGGATGGCAAAGCCGAGATCTACGGGAGCAAATCGGATCACAGAGTCGCGATTATGCACGTGAATACGTTGCGGAAAGAATCGAACAGAGGTCTCCTGCCAAATCACGACGGCCCGCATCGAAGCAATCGTCAAGGACTCCACGCCATCAGTCTCAGCACTCATCTCACCACAATCATCAGCAGCAGCGGCGACAGCAGCAGCATCAATTGATACCAAAGAACCAGCAGCAAGAGCAACTGCAGTCGCGATCGCAGGCAGCAGAGAACAGTGAAATTCAGCTGCCTTACGATATTCCTGCCCATCAGATTTCAGATCGCTCTTACATCATGATGCACCATCGGTTTCCTTTGCACATCGAACGTGCTATCTACCGTCTTTCGCATATGAAGCTAGCTAACCCTCGGCGGCCACTCGCCCAGCAAGTCCTCCTTTCCAATTTCATGTATGCATATCTCAATCTTATCAATCAGGGATATCAGCAGCAACAGATCCAACAGATGCAAGAGCATCAGAATCAGATCTACCAATCCCCATATGACCAACACATAGGTGGTCGGATGGAGCCAAGTATGCAGCAGCTCGAGGCTGAACAATTGGCCCAGCTGCAAGCAATTGAGTATCAGAATATGGAACTCTATCGGCAATCTGAGGATTCCAGTAGCTCAAGCTCCGATGAGGAGGATGTTTATGCGGATGACAGGGAAGAAGACTGGGAGGTGCAACATCGAGTTCCAACTAGGTCTTAACATTTAATTTAGTACTGATATCAGTAGCTGTAATGTGTAACGTGTATGAGTATTTTCTCATCTTTAACGGAATATTGCACATCAATTCTTTGCGCACGTTTGGCCATCTTCTAAAACAAGAGCAACCTAGACGTTGTAAAGCATGATTACCGTGCGGTGCTGATTCATCAGTCATCGAGTGACTATCCTAGGTTGTCACAACTGGGCCACAGATTGATGAGCTACGCGCGAATGCAGTCGGGTCCACCGCCTCAGGGCGTAACGTCTGCACCACCACCGGGGGGTCGTATGATCGGTACGCCTGGAAGCGTTCCTGGCGTCAGTGCTCGACTTGTTGAACTGCTTGAAGGAGTGAAGCAGGAGTTTACACACATTTCATCAGAAGCCTCGGCGCTAGCTATGCAAAAAGACGACTACGATCAGAAGCTGCTCACGCAGCATATGAATGAGCTGCAGCAAGTCCGCAAAACGATATACGAACTTGATATGGCCCACCGTCAAATGAAGGAGCGATACGAGGAGGAGATACTTCGCCTGCGACAGAAACTTGATTCTCGTACTGCCGCACTACAGCCCGGACAGTACAGCACTCCCCCTCAATTACCGCATCAGGCTCTACAGCAGGGAACGGTACAGCAACAGACACCTGTGCAACAGATGCCTCCTGCTGGGCAACAGATGCCTCCTGCTGGACAACAGCAGCAGCAACAACATCAACAACAGCAACAGGTACCTCCAGCTGGCCAGCAGCAGCAACATCAACAACAACAACATCAACAACAACAGCAGCAGCAACAACAACAACAGCAGCAGCAACAACAACAACA